>JASDQU010738256.1:248717-261607 GCA_032191745.1 Picea mariana | reverse complement strand
TTTTTTATCATTATAACCTTTAGATATATGCATCTTACTCCTTTTATTTCTGACAACTGCTTGGATCTTACATTGACCCGCTTGACCATGGTTGGGGGGATTGACAGGGTGTCCTAGCAAGCCTATACCCATAGGTTTTGATTTGCAACTGGGGGGAATTTCTGAAGAGTCATCGTCCGCTCCCATCATGTCATCACTTTTACATCTTATCTCCCACTCATCTGTCCCACTCCCATAGTCCAGGCATTAGGATGATCTGTTTGTGGGGTTGCACCTTATCTCATGGGAAGAAGGGGCTAAAGGCCAGAAGGTAAAAGCAACTGGTAAAAGATAAAATCCATAAAAAATGAAACCTAGAGATGCCTCCCCCAGGGATCCCTGAGAAGGCAATAAAAATCCTCTCATCAAGAAATAAGAGGGACCCGAAGAAAAATAACAAAAAAAAAACTAGCTAAGAGGATAGGGGATCTCATCACGAGCCAGCCTATTATGTTCATGGGTACCTAGCAGTATGACATTGCCACTATCTGGTTGACACGCCAGGGCAGTGACCTTTGGTTGCATGGCCAAGGGAAAGGGGGTCTCATCACGAGCCATCCTTATCATCTCTGTGAAAGTGCTTGTGGGTAACATTGTCAGCTCTAGTCACCATGCCAAGGTAGTGTCCTCTAGTTAGTCCTTGAAATAAAAAAAGAAGAAAGCAAATAAAGAAAAGAATAAACGAAATAAAGGGCTTGGAAAGAATTGCATCCATGATGGGTACAACTTGCCTTCTACAAAGGCACCCACAGGTAATACCATGCATCTCTGCCTTTCACTCTATCTGTATGTCTGGACATCCCTTGACCACATCACCTCGTTTTGCATGGCTTAGATGATACCCCTTGGAGACTTTCCTTTCCTTATGGATGTTGGCCCAATAGGGTATTTTGTCTTTTTCTTCAGCTTTGTATTGTAGGTCCTTGTAATATCTTTGAGCTATTGAATGATATATCACGATTTTTATGCATGTGTTTGATAACATTAATGATGAAACATGATTAACATTGCTATGGTCCCTGTGACTAATGAGCCCATGGAGGGAGAATTTTTTGATGTGCAGGACCATGCCCGACGGACAGGTACCATTTGGACCGGTACGCATGGGGAGATGATTAGCTCGGACCTCCATGGGGCTAAAGATCCCATCAGATGGTTGCTTGGACCCCATTAGGGGCAGAGACAAGACAACGCTTGATTGAGCTTTTGCACCTGAGAAGAAGAAGGACATTTCATCCAGGACACTTTGGCTGAGCCTAGCCCAAGGGGGTTGACCCACTTCAGGTGGAACGTCTCCCTTAGGTGGTCCAAGACGTCACCTAGGGGCCCCTGATGTCACCTTCAGCGTATGGTAGCTTAACAGGGAAGCTGACACATGTGGCAAGGTTTGGAGGCCTAAAAAGGGCCAACGTTTTGTCATTTGTGTTGCATTTTGCCCTAAAAGGGCCAATGTCTCCCTCAGGAGGGCTTGACGTCTTGCTTATGCTCATTTAGGGCTTTGATTTAGCAATTTAATGTAAAAACAGTATGATTCTGGTTTGTAGCCTTGTCGGCTATTTTTAATGACCTAATTTTAATTATAGGTCATGATACACTATATATTGAGGATGTTTTTCCCTCATTTGGACATAACACACAACTCACTCTCTTGTGAGGTCTGATTTTTGCGCCCTAGTTGGGTATTTCGTCTTTTAAAGGAGGCGCACTTGTTGATGGAAGGATTTTCTTGGCATGCTTGGCATTTCTCTTAAAGGAAGGTTTACAACTAGGGTTTGCATATGCTTTTCCTCATGATATGTAAGTGTGTTTCTTGCAAAAATTCTTAATTGAATGGTTGTAGGTCTATATTCTTGCATTTACTTATAAATTTGTTGATTTTAAAACCCTAGGTGACAAGCACACAAGTAGGTCCTTGTTTCATGTCCCCTTAGAGAGAAATATTCAGCCATTGAAGAAGGAAGAAAGAGCCTAGCCTTTGGTACACTCTTTTAACTTTTTCCCTTTGTGCTAGCTGTGTTTTTCAAAGGTTAAAAAGGAGGTGACGTCCCAGGCCTAGGTTATCTACACCTAGGGCCGTCCATCTTCTAGGGTTTGGTGACAAAGCCTTTCCATTGCAACACTTTCGCTCACCTCATTCTCTTGTTTTAACTTATCTTTTATGCTAGCCGTTTTTCCAAGTTTGACCTAAAGAAGGAGGAAAGAGCACGAGGCCTTGCTTAAGAAACACTGGAGTGAGCCTCTTTCCCCTAGGGTTTTGATTCTAGGGCCCTGCCATTGAAGCACTCTAGAACCCTTCCCTCTTATCTTTAGCCTTTCATTCCTTCAACCTTGCCTCCTCTCCTTAATTGACTCCATCTACCCTTAGGCACTGATCTTAGACACACAACGTTGAAGTGATAGTGCTCAAACAACCTCTCAAAACTTTTAAATTTGAAACCCTAACTAACTAGCTAACCCTAACTAGGTTGATGTCACACTTGGTTATTCCATCTTGACACAACACCTTTTGATGATAAGAAATTAGATGATGGTTGAAAGCATTTATTGAGTAAAAGATTGGTTAGATACATTGTTAGCTACATCATCTCAATAGTTATTGATGAATTGACATTTTTCCACTGCTATATTGATAAACGTTGACATCATTGATATATGTTGCGTTACATTGCTTACATATTAATGTCAGATAGTTATTTGAAGTACTAACCCACTGGAATATAGCCTGCATATATTATTTTGCTATTTTCTTGTTCTGGGCAGGTGTTCTCATTTGGGCATACACTTCATTTATTGGTTGATTAGCTGGACTATCTGACCTTGGTGGTAACCTGTGAGGAGGAAATTCTGCTTTGACCTTTATACTTTGGCCTCTTCAGAACCCCAGGTTACCGAGGACGTCTCCCCTGGGCTAACCTCCCTGAATAGAAACAACCTCCCCATTGAGGTGACATTGGGTGGGGAAGGTTCTTGTTATGCCAGTTTGGCCTCTATCCTCTAGCCTTTGAACCTAGCTACAAACTGTGCGATAACATTTTGGCGCTATTTCCAGGGAACATTGAGTCAATCTTCCTCAATGACAAATCCTTTCGGTAAGCCTTGCCTCAAATACCTTTTCTTACAAGCTTACCTGGCGACTCCACTAGGGTGTTTTTCCCCTTTTTCTTTGGTAGTTTCAAGTAAACTATCTGCGACTCCACAAACTAGAAGGAGATTCAACAATCCTCCTTTGTCTTTCAGAAGGAAGCCTCCCTTAAATTCTCCTGTTGTCAAATCACTTTTCGGGAAGAGCCTTCCTTTAAGAATCATGTCTACCTCTAAGACCGCTACAACAAACCCAGTCAACAATCAAAGACAATGGTCATCTACCCTTTTCATGCCGTTAGACATGTCATCCATACCTGGCTATCCTAGGCAAATGCCACCCAAGTATGAAAAGTGGTTGCCTAAATTCACCGGTACTGATGCAGTCAGTGCCGAAGAGCATATGAGTAACTTTTGGGCATTCTTTCAGCTTCACCCCATCAATGATGATGTTGAAGACTTGGTCATGAAGTTATTCTCCGCTACTCTTTATGATGCCTCAAGGCGTTGGTACCTCAGCCTTCCTGATGGAAGCATCAAAACCATGGATAGACTTGAAGAGGCCTTTCTCAAAAGATGGAGTATCAAAGAAGACCCTAATATGCTTCTCATTCGACTAAATAGACTTGCTAAGTATGAAAATGATTCCATTCGGGAATTTCACACCAGATTCGAGACATTGTTACAAAGAATTCCCACAAGCCATCACCCGAAAGATGACTACCTTGTTCATATTTATACCATATCTTTCAGTGGCCAACTAGGGTATCTTCTTAGAGACAAAAACCCCCAGTTCATTCAAGAAGGCCAAGAGCTCGCCACCAAGATAGAAGGGAACCTCCTTTCATCTAAGATTGAGCCCTTTGCTAACCCTAGGGGGAGAATAGACACCAAGCAGAAAATAGTACACAATGTTGAGCCTACTTCAGATCTCTGCACCAGTATCAACAAATTACAAGCCTCCCTGGATGGCATCATAAAGAATCAGGAAGAAATGATGAGCCGGATTGTCAAACTTGAAAAATCCCAAATCTAAGCACCTAGGCCTCCGTTCAAAGGGCAATTCCAGAAAGGGAACCAATTTTACAAGCCAAAGAATGAAAACAAAGTTCTAAATACCTTGCCCACTACAAACATTGTTGATGAAAATCATTGGTGCCTGGAGTGCAGTGAAGCACATGGGGAGCATGAATGTCCTTATAACACCGGCCAACAACAAGTTAATAACATGGACTACTTCATAAACTTTCCTCAGATAAATATCACAGATATAGAACATCAACAAGTCATGAGGGAAGCAGCCAGAGCAGCAAGGATGGAGGTAATAAACAACTTGGACCAGGAATCACAAGAAAAGCTAAAGAAATAGGAAGTTCAGGTATACAGAAGGAAGAACCCAAAACAACCTACCGCTGATCAACCAAAACCCCCACCTCTTGAGGTGCATTTTCCTAAGACATGCAAGACTAGTAAGGTTGACCTTAACTTTGACTTTGAAGGGGCGTTATCAAAAATGCATGTGAATGTTCCCCTAAGAGAAGCAATCAAGATCCCATCCATCAAAGATCGCTTTGATACTTTCTTTTCAGGATTAGATGAAACTATGGACCCCCCTATTATGTTGCAAGCTGATCATTTCAGGGTCCAGTACGGTGAAACCCCCCCTTTCTTCATGACTTTAACAATGAACAACAAATATCTTAACAATTGCATGCTAGATACAGGTTTTGGTGCTAACATGATGTCTCTTAAAGTCATGCAACAAATGGGTTTGAAGGTCACTAGGCCTTACAGGAATGTGTGTGGTTTCGAATCTAAAGCAATACCCATGCATGGAGTGGTTGAAAATGTTGAAGTGCACTTGAAAGAATACCCCGAGAAGACATCCCACATTGACATTATAGTGGTTGATATCCCAGATGTGTGGGGAATGTTGTTATCTAGGAAGTTTGGCGCAATGATAGGCGGTTCCCTTGAAATGGACCTCACATTTTTGCGATTACCTTTGAAAGATGGAACGATGGGACGTCTACTTAATGTGCCAATAACTAGGGACCATGTGCAAGATATTGTTCATCCCGCCAAAAATGAGAAAATGCAGGACGATATGATACAAACTCTTCAAAAATATTCTCCAAAAGACATGCCCTTTGCAATAGAGGAAGACTTTGATTAGATTGAATGGCCCAAGAAAGAAGAATACCAACAACTCCTAGATGAATTCAAGAACAAAGAAGTTGGGACAGTGAAGATATTAAAAAAGAAAAGTGAGGATGACGTACAAATCTGCCCGTCCCAACAAGAGGTCTTTCCGGCAAAATCCCACCCACCTCCCTCAGTACAATACACCAAGGTTGTCCAAGGAACAACCAAATACAAAGTCAGAAAATATAAGGAGGGAGATATGGTATGGATGTGGGATACTCAGAAAGGAGAGCCAACTAATGTAAAAGGAAGCACACAATCATGGCTCGGACCCTTCAAAGTGGGAATGGAATCAGTTGATAACTCATACTACTTGTCCACTTTGGAAGGAAGAAGGCACCCATTGCCTATCAGTGGGCACCTCCTCAAACCCCGCCAAGGTGGTGGGACCTGAATCCACAGGTAAGTATAGGTAGGTAGGCATTTTCCGTGTATTATACCATTTGTGTTTCGTGATAGTTTGCTTCCTCACTTGCATATTGATTGTTTTATTTCAGTCGTATACATATATATATGTGGGGTGGAAATACCACCCCACCTTTGTTACTGATACCCTTTTTGAGTATGCACAGGTATGCAAGTTATGCCAGGGATGCTGAGAATCTCATGCGCTCTACGGTGAGCACATGTCCCTGAGTTGGAGCCAGATGTTATCCCCGATTTCTAGGGATAACTAGGAGATCATGTCTCGAGGCCCACAGGTCCTAGACATGGAGTACCAAGAGCAGGATTGACTTGAGCATGGCCCTCAAGGGCCTATCCTTTTCTTCTTTCATCAGACTTGTCTTGTCAGTAGCAGCAGCACCCATCACCATTGGCCTGGGCTTGTATCGAAGAAGGCTCTTGCTTCATGAGGTAATTGGTCCAGGTATCATGGTATGTGTCATTTTTTATCATTATAACCCTTAGATATATGCATCTTACTCCTTTTATTTCTGACAACTGCTTGGATCTTACATTGACCCGCTTGACCATGGTTGGGGGAATTGACAGGGTGTCCTAGCAAGCCTATACCCATAGGTTTTGGTTTGCCACCAGAGGGATTTTTGAAGAGCCATCGTCCCATCATGTCATCACTTTTACATCTTATCTCCCACTCATTTGTCCCACTCCCATAGTCCAGGCATTAGGATGATCTATTTGTGGGGTTGCACCTTATCTCATGGGAAGAAGGGGCTAAAGGCCCAGAAGGTAAAAGTAGCTGGTAAAAGATAAAATCCATAAAAAATGAAACCTAGAGATGTGTCGCCCAGGGATCCCCGAGAAGCCAAAAAAAAGCCTCTCAGCAAGAAATAAGAGGGACCCGAAGAAAAATAACAAAAACAAGACCTAGCCAAGAGGATAGCGGGTCTCATCATGAGCCAGCCTATTATGTTCATGGGTACCTAGCAGTATGACATTGCCACTATCCAGTTATCATGCCAGGGTAGTGATCTTTGGTTGCATGGCCAAGGGAAAGGGGGTCTCATCACGAGCCATCCTTATCATCTCTGTGAAAGTTCTTGTGGGTAACATTGTCAGCTCTGGTCACCATGCCAAGGTAGTGTCCTCTAGTTAGTCCTTGAAATTAAAAAAGAAGAAAGCAAATAAAGAAAACAATAAAGGGCTCGGAAAGAATTGCATCCATGATGGGTACAACTCGCCTTCTACAAAGGCACCCACAGGTAATACCATGCATCCCTGCCTTTCACTCTATCTGTATGTCTGGACATACCTTGACCACATCACCTCGTTTTACATGGCTTGGATGATACCCCTTGGAGACTTTCCTTTCCTTATGGATTCTAGCCCAATAGGGTATTTTGTCTTTTTCTTTGGCTTTGTATTGTAGGTCATTGTAATATATTTGAGTTATTGAATGATATATAAGGGTTTTTATGCATGTGTTTGATAACATTAATGATGAAACATGATTAACATTGCTATGATCCCTATGACTAATGAGCCCATGGAGGGCAAAGTTTTTGATGTGCAGTACCATGCCCGAGGGACAGGTACCAGTTGGACCGGTATGCATGGGGAGATGATTAGCTCGGACCTCCATGGGGCTGAAGAGTCCATCATATGGTTGCTAGGACCCCATCAGGGGCAGGTACAGGACAGTGCTTGATTGAGCTTTTGCACCTAAGAAGAAGAAGGACGTTTCATCCATGACACTTTGGTTGAGCCTAGCCCAAGGGGGTTGACCCACTTCAGGTGGAACATCTCCCTTAAATGGTCCAGGACGTCACCTAGGGGCCCCTGATGTCACCTTTAGTATATGGTAGCTTAACAGGGCAGCTGGCATGTGTGGCAAGGTTTGGAGGCCTAAAAAGGGCCAACGTTTTGTCTTTTGTTCTGCATTTTGCCCTAAAAAGGGCCAACGCCTCCCTCAGGAGGGCTTGACATCTTGCTTATGCTCATTTAGGGCTTTGATTTAGCAATTTAATGTAAAAATAGTATGATTCTGGTTTGTAGCCTTGTCGACTATTTTTAATGACCTAATTTTAATTATAGGTCATGATACACTATATATTGAGGATGTTTTTCCCTCATTTGGACATAACACACAACTCTCTCTTGTGAGGTCTGATTTTTGCGCCCTAGTTAGGTATTTGGTCTTTTAAAGGAGGCACACTTGTTGATGGAAGGATTTTCTTGGCATGCTTGGCATTTCTCTTAAAGGAAGGTTTACAACTAGGGTTTGCATATGCTTTTCCTCATGATATGTAAGTGTTTTTCTTGCAAAACTTCTTAATTGAATGGTTGTAGGTCTATATTCTTGCATTTACTTATAAATTCGTTGATTTTAAAACCCTAGGTGACAAGCACACAAGTAGTTCCTTGTTTCATGTCCCCTTAGAGAGAAATATTCATCCATTGAAGAAGGAAGAAAGAGCCTAGCCTTTGCTACACTCTTTTCACTTTTTCCCTTTATGCTAGCTGTGTTTTTTAAAATTTAAAAAGGAGGTGACGTCCTAGGCCTGGGTTATCTACACCTAGGGCCGTCCATCTTCTAGGGTTTGGTGATAAAGCCTTGCCATTGCAACACTTTCCCTCACTTCATCCTCTTGTTTTAACTTATCTTTTATGCTAGCCGTTTTTCCAAGTTTGGCCTAAAGAAGGAGGAAAGAGCACGAGGCCTTGCTTAAGCAACACCAGAGTGAGCCTCTTTCTCCTAGGGTTTTGATTCTAGGGCCCTGCCATTGCAGCACTCTAGAACCCTTCCCTCTTGTCTTTAGCCTTTCATTCCTTCAACCTTGCGTCATCTCCTTAATTGACTCCATCTACCCTTAGGCACTGATCTTAGACACACAACGTTGAAGTGATAGTGCTCAAACAACCTCTCAAAACTTTTAAATTTGAACCCCTAACTAACTAGCTAACCCTAACTAGGCTGACGTCACACTTGGTTATTCCATCTTGACGCAGCACCTTTTGATGATAAGCAATTATATGATGGTTGAAAGCATTTATTGAGTAAAATATTGGTTAGATACATTGTTAGCTACATCATCTCAATAGTTATTGATGAATTGACATTTTTCCACTGCTATATTGATAAACGTTGACATCATTGATATATGTTGCTTTACATTTCTTACATATTAATGTCAGATAGTTATATGAAGTACTAACCCACTGAATTATAGCCTGCATATATTATTTTTCTATTTTCTTGCTCCGGGCAGGTGTTCTCATTTGGGCATACACTTCATTTATTGGCTAATTAGCTAGACTATTTGACCTTGGTGGTAACCTGTGAGGAGGAAATTCTGCTTTGACCTTTATACTTTGGCCTCTTCAGAACCCCAGGTTACCGGGGACGTCTCCCCTGGGCTAACCTCCCTGAATAGAAAGAACCTCCCCGTTGAGGTGACATTGGGTGGAGAAGGTTCTTGTTACGCCAGTTTGGCCTCTATCCTCTAGCCTTTGAACCTAGCTACAAACTATGTGATAACAGATCAGATAGTCCAAACCCTAGCCAAGAGATAGTCCAAGGCCAAAACATAACTGCTAGCTGCAGCAGTTGCACCGACAGCTCTCCTCCAAACCTGTGCACAAACCGGGCACTGCAGTGCACACAAGTGTTGCTCTGAAGTTCTGAGAATGCCCTATCAGAATGAAGACTGGCCTCCTATATTTATAGTATTTCTGGCTAACTGCCTGGGTCGACTTCTCATTTTGGGTATCTATCTATTCAGTATATATTATTTCTTCTGGCTAACTTCTTCTCTTGTAGGCTAATAACCTAATGTAAATTATTCTCTTGAGCCGACAAGTCTTCTAGGGTTATTAACCAGCTCATTAGGGTTTCTGCTTGCTTCTTGGAGTATTCTATTCTCGTCAGGTTTACACGTGGAGGTAAATACCTCCCGCAGCTACAATTATATCAACACTCCCTCCTAGCTAGGGAGGTATTACAGGTAATGGTCTTTGAGCACAAAACATGCCATTCACCCGGTAGCATCAACATAGTCGTCTAGACCATATCATGACTAGATCATGAGCACCATCATCACCATCAGTGTCATCTGCTGCATCATCTCTCGAAACCATACTCTATCTGAGTAATCAGACATGATACTCACTCCACAGAGTGACACAGGAGCCTTTCTTCTAATCTTAGAAGATTAAATGTTCTGAACCATTTTCTGTCTGGGAAATCTCTTGTTCATTGATCATCCATCTAGCCGATAATGATTTTCAACATTGTTGATAGTCTTCAAGTCAATTGGAACAATATCATTCAATAGAACACAACTGTGTCTATCCATAGTAGTACATAAATACAATCTAGTGGTACACTACCACACCTAGTAACACATAAGTACTTGATCAAACAGTGGAACACATCCACCACAGTAGTATACATCTAATGTCATACAGTCTCATAACAATCATCTGATATCAACCTGCACAGAAACAATGTTATGATATAAACTGAATCATATGGGCCATTCTTCCACTCACATCTGTGAGATCCCGGAAGAGCATATGCCCTCAAACAGTAAGACATTAATGATGAGCTATCTGGACTATTCTTCTCAAGAAAGAAAGAATAATTGTCCTGATTTCTGAGCCTAGACCATTCCTCACCCTAGGCCATTCCTCCGACACTAAAAAAAGTGTAACCTGGAGAGAATGAATCCACCCTAAGGAATGTCTGTCCCTGATTGCTGAGCCTAGACCATTCCCCACCCTGGGCCATTCCTCCAGCACTAAACAAAGTGCAACCTGGAGAGAATGAATACACCATAAGGAATGACTGTCTGGACCATTTCCCCTGTTAACCACAAGAGGAAAAGACTGTCTTGTACCAACCTCCAAAACAGACCATTCCTCATGTTAACCACAATGAGAAATTGTTGTCCGGTGAGGTGGGCCAGTCTTCTTGAGTAACCCTCAAGAAGAGAGACTTCCCTAGACCACTCCCCATGTTAACCACAATGGGAAGTCACTGTCTATGGTACATCAACAATCTGGACCATTTTCCGAATTGGAAAATGTTTGTCTGTCAAAAATCTCAATCCACTTTCCGAACTGGAAAGGAAACTACTCATCCTGGACCAATTTTTGAACTGAAAAATGATTGTCCATGAATCAATACATAGCAATGCTCCCTCCCAACCTGGGAGTCATCTCTTCCTTTTTCAATAAAGAAGTCGTCTCCATGAGCTCCAACTTGAGTACGCAAACTCTTTCATCTTGGATAGAAGGTTTATCAAAATGTCTGCTTATCTACTCATCTATGGAGATATGTATTGGAGAACTACTTTCTTCTTTCTGGACTTCCTCACGGATAATGTAATGCTTGATTTCAAATGTACTTCGGTCTGGAATACCAGTTTTCTCTTGAAGGCTTCATGTAGCTCTAATCAATAAAGTATATCATTGTTGGAACACTGGAACATATCCATGTGGCACTTCTTCTGTCATCATAAGATCTGATCTTACAGAGTAATCATCTTGATACAATATCTTTGTTCTAGAAAATCTTCACCACGCTTCTGGTGTGCATTGGAGGTTTTCCACCAAGTTATATTTTTCCATCTGCATACAAAGTTCTCTTTCTGGTATGCCTCAAAGTCTTGAGGTTGCTCTTCATACGCTCTTTGTTCAATTGCTCTAGAGAACAGTCTTTGCATTTATCTGATGTAGAACTCCAACTCATGGATGTTGCGGATGATATAATGACTTATGTAGAGATATGTCTAGTTTACTGGAACAAGTAATCATCATAGTCTTCTCCCTCCATCTGGGAGAACCTCTAGTTCTGGATCTTGCAATGCTTGCATATATACACTTTTCTTCATCACAACTTTCAGTTTTGCTTGATTTCTTTCATATCAGGCTGGTAATCTTGTGATTCTCGATACAATGACTAGTTGTTCAGGATTCTCTTCTTTCTTGGAATCTTCATGTTCTTCCCCATGTTTTTCTTTAGCTCTTAGGTCCATGGAGTTTCTTATAGATTCCATGCCCTAAAGATTCTATTTCTTCCTTCCATCGTAGGATCACGGATGTGGATGGACAACCAGGGATACTTTAAGGCTTCTCTTCGAAGAAGTCTTCTTCTAAGGTCGAACTAAACACGTACTGCCTTTCATGGCTGCTACCATGGATATATACTTCATCATCTTCAATGGATCATAGGATTAGCTCCCTCTTAACCCTTGCTTCATGTATGAGTGCATATAATCGACTCCCTCTGTCTAACAGAGTCCACGCTTTCGTCTACATCCTATGGTCTTCTGCAATATATAATCAACGCCCTCCTTCTAACAGAGTCCACGCTTTCGTCTTATTGTCTTCTACAAAACGTCATAAGTCTTTCTCCAATTTTCTCTTGATTGTTGACTTCTTTCTTCTAGATTTCTTCAAGATTGATTTTGATTTCGGCTTATCTTGTAGTAGCTTCCACAAGATTTGTTTGATATATTTCATCCTTTCTTGTATAGTGATGGCAATCTTTATCTTGTTGTTCTTCCATAGATATAGTTCTTCTTGGAACATATTATCTTCTAAGAGATAGATATACAAGATGTGTACAGAGACTATGCAAACAAGATATGTACAAGAACTAAGACGAGTATTGTTACCTTCAGAAGAAGAAGTCTCTTTCATCCTACTTAGTCTTCTTTGTAGGTTCATTTTCTTCGGCAACTGATGCTTCCTGTTTCTCCTTCATTTTCTTTAGCTTGGGACAATGATTCTTGTAGTGACCATACTTTCAACAGTTGAAGCATTGTACTTCTAAAATATCTTTCTCTTGATTTGGCTTCCTCCTTGAGCCAAACTTCCTTTTGTTCCTGAAATTCTTGAATCTTGTTGTGAAGGCTTGATCATCGTACTTCTTTTGGGGTTTCTCTTTTGCACTAATCCTAGATTCTTCTTGAGCACAGCAAGGCCAAAGTTCTTCAAATGTAGGATACTCCTTCCTTGTGTTCATGCTTGCAGCAAATGCATCCCATGTCTTGGGAAGACCATTGAGTACTATGTTTACCAATTCCTTCTCTGAAATGATCTCTTCAATAGCTTGTAGTTGATCTCTTAACTGAGAGATTCTCACAAAGTATGATGTT
>JASDQU010738256.1:225060-236218 GCA_032191745.1 Picea mariana | reverse complement strand
AAGCACACAAGTAGGTCCTTGTTTCATGTCCCCTTAGAGAGAAATATTCATCCATTGAAGAAGGAAGAAAGAGCCTAGCCTTTGCTACACTCTTTTCACTTTTTCCCTTTGTGCTAGCTGTGTTTTTTAAAGGTTAAAAAGGAGGTGATGTCCCAAGCCTAGGTTATCTACACCTAGGGCCATCCATCTTCTAGGGTTTGGTGATAAAGCCTTGCCATTGCAACACTTTCCCTCACTTCATCCTCTTGTTTTAACTTATCTTTTATGCTATCCGTTTTTCCAAGTTTGACCTAAAGAAGGAGGAAAGAGCACGAGGCCTTGCTTAAGCAACACTGGACTGAGCCTCTTTCTCCTAGGGTTTTGATTCTAGGGCCCTGCCATTGCATCACTCTAGAACCCTTCCCTCTTGTCTTTAGCCTTTCATTCCTTCAACCTTGCGTCATCTCCTTAATTGACTCCATCTACCCTTAGGCACTGATCTTGGACACACAACGTTGAAGTGATAGTGCTCAAACAACCTCTCAAAACTTTTAAATTTGAAACCCTAACTAGGCTGACGTCACACTTGGTTATTCCATCTTGACGCAGCACCTTTTGATGATAAGCAATTAGATGATGGCTGAAAGCATTTATTGAGTAAAATATTGGTTAGATACATTGTTAGCTACATCATCTCAATAGTTATTGATGAATTGACATTTTTCCACTACTATATTGATAAACATTGACATCATTGATATCTTTTGCTTTACATTGCTTACATATTAATGTCAGGTAGTTATATGAAGTACTAACCCACTGAATTATAGCCTGCATATATTATTTTTCTATTGTCTTGTTACGGGCAAGTGTTCTCATTTGGGCATACACTTCATTTATTGGCTGATTAGCTAGACTATCTGAACTTGGTGGTAACCTGTGAGGAGGAAATTATGCTTTGACCTTTATACTTTGGCCTCTTCAGAACCCCAGGTTACCAGGGACGTCTCCCCTGGGCTAACCTCCCTGAATAGAAAGAACCTCCCCATTGAGGTGAAATTGGGTGGGGAAGGTTCTTGTTATGCCAGTTTGGCCTCTATTCTCTAGCCTTTGAACCTAGCTACAAACTGTGCAATAATAGATCAGATAGTCCAAACCCTAGCCAAGAGATAGTCCAAGGCCAAAACATAACTACTAGCTGCAGCAGCTGCACCAGCAGCTCTCCTCCAAACCTGTGCATAAACCGGGCACTGCAGTGCACACAAGTGTTGCTCTGCAGTTTTGAGAATGCCCTTTCAAAATGAAGACTGGCCTCTTGTATTTATAATATTTCTAGCTAACTGCCTGGGCCGACTTCTCATTTTGGGTATCTGTCTGTTCAGTATATATTATTTCTTCTAGCTAACTTCTTCTATTGTAGGCTAATAACCTAATGTAAATTATCCTCTTGAGCCGACAAGTCTTCTAGGGTTATTAACCAACTCATTAGGGTTTCTGCTTCTTTCTTGGAGTATTCTATTCTCGTCAGGTTTACACGTGGAGGTAAATACCTCCCACAGCTACCATAATATCAACACTCCCTCCTAGCTAGGGAGGTATTATAGGTAATGGTCTTTGAGCACAAAACATACCATTCACCCGGTAGCATCAACATAGTCGTCCAGACTATCTCATGACTAGATCATGAGCACCATCATCACCATCAGTGTCATCTGTTGCATCATCTCTCGAAACCATACTCTATCTGAGTAATCAGACATGATACTCACTCCACAGAGTGACACAAGAGCCTTTCTTCTAATCTTAGAAGAGTAAATGTTCTGAACCATTTTTTGTCTGGGAAATCTCTTGTTCATTGATCATCCATCTAGCCGATAATGATTTTCAACATTGTTGATAGTCTTCAAGTCAATTGGAACAATATCATTCAATAGAACACAACTGTGTCTATCCATAGTAGTACATAACTACAATCCAGTGGTACACTACCACACCAAGTAACACACAAGTACTTGATCAAACAGTGGAACACATCCACCACAGTAGTATACATCTAATGTCATACAGTCTTCATAACAATCATCTAATATCAACCTGCACAGAAACAATGTTATGATATAAATTGAATCATATGGGTCATTATTCCACTCACATCTGTGAGATCCCAGAAGAGCATATGCCCTCAAATAGTAAGACATCAATGATGAGCTATCTGGACTATTCTTCTCAAGCAAGGAAGAATAATTGTCCTGATTTCTGAGCCTAGACCATTCCTCACCCTAGGCCATTCCTTCGACACTAAACAAAGTGTAACCTGGAGAGAATGAATCCGCCCTAAGGAATGCCTGTCCCTCATTGCTGAGCCTGGACCATTCCCCACCCTGGGCCATTCCTCCGGCACTAAACAAAGTGCAACCTGGAGAGAATGAATACACCATAAGGAATGACTTTCCGGACCAATTACCCTATTAACCACAAGAGGAAAAGACTGTCTTGTACCAACCTCCAAAACGGACCATTCCTCATGTTAACCACAATGATAAATCGTTGTCCGGCGAGGTGGGCCAGTCTTCTTGAGTAACCCTCAAGAAGAGAGACTGCCCTAGACCACTCCCCATGTTAACCACAATGGGAAGTCACTGTCTATGGTACATCAACAATCTGGACCATTTTCCGAACTGGAAAATGTTTGTCCATCAAAAATCTTAATCCACTTTCCGAACTGGAAAGGAAACTGCTCATCCTGGACCAATTTTCGAACTGAAAAATGATTGTCCATGAATCAATACATATCAGTGCTCCCTCCCAACCTGGGAGTCATCTCTTCCTTTTTCAATAAAGAAGTCGTCTCCATGAGCTCCAGCTTGAGTACGCAAAATATTTCATCTTGGATAGAAGCTTTATCAAAATGTCTACTTATCTACTCATCTATGGAGATATGTATTGGAGAACTACTTTCTTCTTTCTGGACTTCATCACGGATAATGTAATTCTTGATTTCAAATGTACTTCGATCTGGAATACCAGTTTTCTCTTGAAGGCTTCATGTAGCTCTAATCAATAAAGTATATCATTGTTGGAACACTGGAACATATCCATGTGGCACTTCCTCTGTCATCATAAGATATGATCTTACTGAGTAATCATCTTGATACAATATCTTTGTTCTAGAAAATCTTCACCACGCTTCTGCTATGAACTGAAGGTTTTCCACCAAGTTATATTTTTCCATTTGCATACAAGGTTCTCTTTCTAGTATGCCTCAAAGTCTTGAGCTTGCTCTTCATATGCTCTTTGTTCAATTGCTCTGGAGAACAGTGTTTTCATTTATCTGATGTAGAACTCCAACTCATAGATGTTGCGGATGATATAATGACTTATGTAGAGATATGTCTGGTTTACTGGAACACGTAATCATCATAGTCTTCTCCCTCCATCTGGGAGAACCTCTAGTTTTGGATCTTGCAATGCTTGCATATATACAATGTTCTTCATCACAACTTTCAGTTTTGCTTGATTGCTTTCATATCAGGCTGGTAATCTTGTGATTCTCAATACAATGACTGGTTGTTTAGGCTTCTCTTCTTTCTTGGAATCTTCATGTTCTTCCTCATGTTTTTCTTTAGCTCTTGGGTCCATGGAGTTTCTTATAGATTCCATGCCCTAAAGATTCCATTTCTTCCTTTCATCATAGGATCACGGATGTGGATGGACAACCAGGGATACTTTAAGGCTTCTCTTCGAAGAAGTCTTCTTCTAAGGTCGAACTAAACATGTATTGCCTTTCATGGCTGCTACCATGGATATATACTTCATCATCTTCAATGGATCATAGGATTAGCTCCCTCCTAACCCTTGCTTCATGTATGAGTGCATATAATCGACTTTCTCTGTCTAACAGAGTCCACGCTTTCGCCTACATCCTTATGGTCTTCTGCAATATATAATCAGCTCCCTCCTTCTAACAGAGTCCACGCTTTCGTCTTATTGTCTTCTACAAAACATCATAAGTCTTTCTCCAATTTTCTCTTGATTGCTAACTTCTTTCTTCTAGATTTCTTCAAGATTGATTCTGATTTCGGCTTATCTTGTAGTAGCTTCCACAAGATTTGTTTGATATATTTCATCCTTTCTTGTATAGTGATGGAAATATTTATCTTCTTGTTCTTCCATAGATATAGTTCTTCTTGGAACATATTATCTTCTAAGAGATAGATATACAAGATGTGTATAGAGACTATGCAAACAAGATATGTACAAGAACTAAGAAGAGTATTGTTACCTTCAGAAGAAGAAGTCTCTTTCATCCTGCTTAGTCTTCTTTGTAGGTTCATTTTCTTCGGCAACTGATGCTTCGTGTTTCTCCTTCATTTTCTTTAGCTCGGGACAATGATTCTTGTAGTGACCATACTTTCGACAGTTGAAGCATTGTACTTCTGAAATATCTTTCTCTTGATTTGGCTTCCTCCTTGAGCCAAACTTCCTTTTGTTCCTGAAATTCTTGAATCTTGCTGTGAAGGCTTGATCATCGTACTTCTTTTGGGGTTTCTCTTTTGCACTAATCCTGGATTCTTCTTGAGCACAGCAAGGCCAAAGTTCTTCAAATGTAGGATACTCCTTCCTTGTGTTCATGCTTGCAGCAAATGCATCCCATGTCTTGGGAAGACCATTGAGTACTATGTTTACCAATTCCTTTTCTGAAATGATCTCTTCAATAGCTTGTAGTTGATCTCTTAATTGAGAGATTCTCACAAAGTATGATGTTATGATGTCATCATCATTCATCTTCATGTCACAGAGCTCATTCTTCAAACTCATTATTTGTCCAATGTTTGATAGATAGCCAAACAAAGGGTAGTGCACCTTTCCCCAAGGAAGCAAACCCTAGGCTAGATAGCCAAACAAAGGGTAGTGCACCTTTCCCCAAGGATAGCGCACCAACAAGAGTTGATCAAATAGTCCAAACCCTAGCCAAGAGATAGTCCAAGGCCAAAATGTAACTGCTAGCTGCAACAGCTGCACCGGCAGCTCTGCTCCAAACCTGTGAACAAATTGGGCACTGTAGTGCGCACAAGTGCTGCTCTGCAGTTCTGAGAATGCCCTGCCAGAATGAAGACTGGCCTCTTGTATTTATAGAATTTCTGGCTCACTGTCTAGGTCGACTTCTCATTCTGGGTATCTGTCTGTTCAGTATATATTATTTCTTCTGGCTGACTTCTTCTCTTGTAAGCTAATAACCTAATATAAATTATCCTCTTGAGCCGACAAGTCTTCTAGGGTTATTAGCCAACTCATTAGGGTTTCTTCTTGCTTCCCGGAGTATTATATTCTCGTCAAGTTTACACGTGGAGGTAAATACCTCCCGCAGCTACCATAATATCAACAGAATCTATGTGAAATCATGATTTTCTGTTGTCTAAATTGTATTTTTGAATGTAGAAATAAATTTAACTTGTTGAAAAAGAACCAAAACTTAAAACATAAAACATTTAGATTACAGCTTAATTTATTATATGTGGTCTATGAATTTGATAGAAAAACCTTTTTTAAAGAGCTGCATTAACTACTCCATTTCCACTTCACAGTTTATTACATGCACTTGTTATTTATGTGTGTGAAACAGATTGTACCAGATTTGCTTTCCCTAAGAGAGCATATTTGTACCAAATCAGGGACACCTTGGAGAGTAGATTTACCAGGGCATATTTGCATCCATCTAATTGGATACTTCGGTTTGGTTTATTAGCAGGTCTCTGCAACATTTGATTGTTTGGTTTAGTAACATAGTTGTGGGGCTCTCAGAGAGCCTCCTCCGCTATATGTGCATGTCAATAAATAAACAGTCACACATCAATAAATAAACAGTCACACAAACAGCACATGATGGAGCCTTCGACTATTCTTTCCGTTGCTTCTTTGATTATATCGTGCATTTCTTCTTCCAACTGTCGGCGTTCTTTAAATTGTTTCACAAGTTTGGCCAAGAATATCATTTCCATTAGAAGACGCAGGCACTCAGCTTTGTTGGCATCAATTTCTTCAAACCTCTCCAGGATATTTTCTACTACAACCAGACCTGCAGTAACCAAATGTGCCGTTCCCATACCCTTGAGGACTCCGCTAACAACTGTCTTGATCGCGTCACCGGGAATCACATCTTTCTGAATATGATAAAATAAAGATAAAGAAGAATTTAGATGATGGATACGATACTCGAATTTCACCATATGAATGAAAGTTCTATGAATTAAGAATTGTCAAATCATGAAGGTCCAAGTTTAATACGCACAACGACATTGATTCCCTCTGATAGAAACTCTTTTAATTTGAAGAATGTTTTGGAAGCAGTGGGCCAATATTGTTGAGCCCCCTTTCTTTCTGACGATTTTTTACTTCCCTGGAACAAAAGGAAACGAAATTTCATTCACTCTGTCGGCTGTGTTTTCAATCTGCAGGTGTCCATATCGATATCAACGATAGCGATGCACTTTACCTGGATGAGTTCCAAGCATTGGGATATGCGCTCAATCAGGTTGTCGAGATCGATGTCCACAATGTCTCCTTCAATCTCAGCTGCATCTTTATTTATGTTGGTAACAGAAGATGAGGAGGAGGACATCCCTTGAAGAGAAGAGGAGTCGCCTTCTCCAGGTCGAGTAGAGGAGGAGGCAACCGATTGTTGGGAATGATGGATATCATCTGTAGCCAGAACCACCGTTGGAATGCAGGAAGAAGAGGGGGAGGCAGCAGTTTCTGGAACAGTGGAAGAGGAGGAGCCACCACATAGAGGAGGTGATGGAATGGAGGAGGCACCACCTCATCGTGCTTTACAACAACAGCAGAATAGGAGTCGTCTTGATCTGCATAAGAAGAACAAAAAGACGGCTCAATACTCTTGACTTGGGAACAATATTTGGAAAAGGGTGGTGAGGACACTGATTTGTTTCATGGTCATTTCCACCACATCTATTACAATGTGTTCTCTGGGCTATTTGTCTTTTGGCTTGAAAATCCTTAGCCCGTTGTTCAGAAGCTTTCCCTTTTGACATCCTGGATGCCTTATTTTCTGGACAAGTATGTGCAGTATGTCCAGGTTTCCCACAAATCCAGCAYTGAATTTGTTGCTTGGCCTGATGAGTATGGGTTTTCAGATGAATGTCATCAGGCTCATAGTAGTGGGTTTTAGGTCTGTATCTATATTTATACTTCTCCCTCTTTTTCTCTTTGAATTCTCTCTTTTTCTTTCTTTTATGTTTGACAGGATCAGATATGTATAAGCCATATTTTTCACAAATAGACTTCTGGTCAGGAAGATGGGATAGTTTAGATATAGAATTATGAACTTTCATTTGGACACATAGTCCAATGAAGGCCTTGGTAATGAGGGAGTAGATTTCTCCCCATGTGTACATTTCATAAGGAAGTTTGAAAACTTCCTGCATTTTCAAGTATTCTACAAATTTACTTGGTATAGCTGCCAAATAAACTTGTTTCCAAAGAAGGTTTTGGCTGTCTTGTACTTCAAATATCCTTTGAGTCCACTCCTTATGGAATTCATCATACTCAGACATTTTTTTGCACTTCATGTTCATTAAGACTAACTCATGTTTGTCAGCCAATTCAGTTTCTGTGGACGCCAAAAGTCGGAGAAGTGCTCCGAGTTTCCAAGATGCTCATTATTACAAGAAGACAAATTATTACAAAGTGGATGTTGGTTACGGTAACCCACTAAACCTGAATGGCACCACTGTCAGCCATTTAGACATGAATTCACATGAATACACTGTGGAGGTTGGTTACGTCAACCCACGGAACCCGATTGCCATCATTTGTCAGGCAATAAAACATTGTTCATTATTCAAATGGCTGATCATGAAAGTGACGAAACCTATACGGATCCCAATGTTGAGTATACACTTCCTTGTAAAGTTCAGGATCTTCATCACTGTCTTCGTCTTGCTGCAGAACATATCTAGTTCTGATCACCCATGGATGTCTTTCACGAATAAAAAATGATTTATAATCATTTTCAGAAAATTGTTCTAAGTTATGAATATTTCCTGGAAATCTTCTATCTGGAAACAAGAACATCCTTGTAGTGTCTATTACATCAGGATGGATGGCACTTGGATTTAATCCAAATTTTGTCCACCAGTCTAGAAGCCAGCCTGGTTCAGGAAAAGTAATAAACGGAATAGAAAATTTGATCATACAATAATAATATCTATACCGATCTGTCCATAAACAGACATTATACCACATAGCTTTATATTGAAAATAATTAATTTCAAAAAGTCTCTGATGTGGGTCTTGTTGAGGCCATGAACCAAGATCTCTCATTCTATTGATCTGGAAGAAGTTCCATGCAGGAGTCTGATACCAGGTCTGGGTTTGTTGATTGAACAAATTTCTATTGACAGTTCTAATTCTTGAAAGATCACCCATTTCTATCAATTTATGTCTGGAGGCAATAGTACTGGGTTGATGTATTTGCCCAAGCACATGTTGAGGAGGGATGACATGAATGCTGGTATTTCTTGAGAATCCTGGCAATCCTAGTTCAACTCCTTCTGAGCTTCTTAACTGCCATTGAGGAACCCAGTTTTCTTTGTAAATTTCCCAATCTGTATTATCATCCATATACTCAGTAGAAGGAGCATTTCTATAATCATCCCAAGTGTTTATGATGATCATACTGTGAGAGCAGTAGGCAATTTGAGCATGTGCCTCTGAGATGAAAGACAGTTCTTTTCTTTTGGAGGGTTGACCATTTAAGCTAGGCAGAGTTATAAAATAACCTAGTCTGCCTTTTGGACTTTGATAAGAGCCATGTGGCTCTACTGCAGATAAAAATGGAGTGCCTAAAATGCAATCCACAGGCAAGTCTGTTAAAAGAAATTTCGTACCTAAGGCATATTCATCAAACAATAAAATTCCTTTAGGGATTTCAAAAAACATATCAATATTTACATTTCCCGGTCCAATAGCAGAGTAGTTACTGGGAAGCCAATATTTTGTGGGTACCAAGTTTTTCTAAATCAGATTCATATCAAAACCTGTATCAATGAGTGCATGAAAGTGAAAAACTTCACCATTGATTTCCATTTTGATTTTGACTTGGTATTTCTGGAACTTGATGGGCATAATTTTCATTGCAGTAAGTCCTTGCATATAGGTAGTTGTATTTGGAGCAACTATATTTGGATTCTGAATAGGAACATTCTCTAAAGGTGGCAGGATAGAATCCAATCTTTCTTTAATTTCTGCAATTTCTTTTCTTGCCCAAGAATCAATCTTGAAGCTGTACTCAGCTTCTTCTTCCATTTTTTTTTATTTTTCCTTTCAACTCAGTGACTTCCTTTTTCAGGAAAAATACTTCCTTGGCTAGGTCTGTCACTGAAGTATTCTGCAATTTTGCTTCTTTGTTAAATTTGATAAAAGTTTTAGTGTTTTTATCAAAAGAAGCATCAACGAACAAAGGTTCTCGTTTTGAGAATTCAATGGATCTTGCCCTTTGTTCTATTCTAACTGCCTTCAAAAAAGAATCAAGAAGAGAATTCTTCATGTCACCTTCTAGCAAAGATTTGATCTGAGCCAGCATTTGGGCTTCTTGATCCCCTATGTTGTGAAACATGCAGATTTTTATTTTTTGCTTTATTTCTGGTTCTGAATCAGATCCATAACTTTCTGAAGTGCTTTTGCAAGAACAAAAATTTAGATTTCTGCAATTGCACTCTTGATTCATCAAAATATTTTCTTCTGAGTCATATTCAAACTCAGAGGTACTTGTTGATTCTGAACAACAATCTTGTTGAAGGAGGTGTACTCCTTCAATTTTTGGAAAAGGGTGGTGAGGACACTTATTTGTTTCATGGTCATTTCCACTACATCTATTACAATGTGTTCTCTGGGCTATTTGTCTTTTGGCTTGAAAATCCTTAGCCCGTTGTTCAGAAGCTTTCCCTTTTGACATCCTGGATGCCTTATTTTCTGGACAAGTATGTGCAGTATGTCCAGGTTTCCCACAAATCCAGCATTGAATTTGTTGCTTGGCCTGATGAGTATGGGTTTTCAGATGAATGTCATCAGGCTCATAGTAGTGGGTTTTAGGCATGTATCTATATTTATACTTCTCCCTCTTTTTCTCTTTGAATTCTCTCTTTTTCTTTCTTTTCTTTCTGACAGGATCATATATGTATAAGCCATATTTTTCACAAATAGACTTCTGGTCAGGAAGATGGGATAGTTTAGATACAGAATTATGAACTTTCATTTGGACACATATTCCAATCAAGGCCTTGGTAATGAGGGAGTAGATTTCTCCCCATGTGTACATTTCATAAGGAAGTTTGAAAACTTCCTGCATTTTCAAGTATTCTACAAATTTACTTGGTATGGTTGCCAAATAAACTTGTTTCCAAAGAAGGTTTTGGCTGTCTTGTACTTCAAATATCCTCTGAGTCCAGTCCTTATGGAATTCATCATACTCAGACATTTTTCTACACTTCATGTTCATTAAGACTAGCTCATGTTTGTCAGCCAATTCAGTTTCTGTTCCACACCAGTGCTCAAGGATAGCAGTGGTTAGGGCTCCTATCATGTTATTGTGAAGAGTCCCATCAATGTGATAGATTATATCTCCTTGTTCATCTCTGAGAACTTCAGCTTCCATATTTGAAATCATTACAGGAGATGAGATTACTTCCCACCATTTGCTCAAAGTGCCTGTGAAGCACTGGATAAAGGACTTGCAAGCTTCTACCTCTATCTTTCCCTTCATGCACATGATCTTGTAGGAGACATACATTTTGTCTATCATTTATCTAATTTGTGAAACAGACAGACTATCAATGTTCCATTCTTGGAACCAATCCTCAGCAAATGTTTGGGTTTCTAGCATTCTCCCTTTCCCCATAAGGTCTGGAGCTGGAGGTCTGCTAGTATGATGTGGAAGGTTTTCATATGCAAGATGCTGAATAGATACCAGAGAAAGATGTTATCTAACAAAGAGTTATGGTTTTGAGGAGGACTCTGGTTTGTCAAGATTTGAAGTTTCAGGTTTATCTTCATCTGTTTTCTTCTCTGGAGGGAAGTGATGTGGAAACTTCTTCTTGGTTTCTGTCTCAAGGGGTTTATATATAGGAGACAGAATAGAAATATGAGGACTTGGAAGGTTGAA
>JASDQU010738256.1:206159-216222 GCA_032191745.1 Picea mariana | reverse complement strand
CTTCTTGCAAATGCGAGTAGTCATCACATCTCTTCTCAGAGATAAGCTGCCACCATTCTAGCGAGTCTTTCACTCTGTATTTTTACAGTCTCTGTACATTTATTTCATTAATAGAAATCGTGTATTACTGTATATCTGTGTTTATGGTTGCATCTCTGATACATTTATGTTATATTATTGGATATCTACTATATCTCTGTGCATTTCTTTATTATATCTCTGCTCTAATTTCGTGCCGAAAATAATCCAGATCACACGAGGCACTTTGGCAGGATGAAGATAAGGTTTGAGAGTTTGAGAAGCAACATCTTGGATCTTGTGTTCATTGGGCATTGTTGGGATGATAACAAGTTTAGTGGGGGAGGATGTAAGACCTCCACCGCGGATGAAAAAGAGTGCACTTCCAAGTCGGGTGCAGAGCATTGTTGTAGATAAACGAGATGGTTGGATACACTCAACTAAGTGAAGGATGGAGTGGTGACCATCCTCATGACTTTATATGGGACAATTAGGGGTACCTTGGATGCACGATCTAGACATGTGGACCCAAGGGGACTTGTATCCATGAATTTTCAGGGTGGTTAACTTAGGGGTGTAGGACTAGGTCGACTTGTCAAACAGATGCTTGGGATGTAGATGACTTGGGAAATGGGGCAAGGAGGTGAGATTGGCACGATTGAAGTGGATTAATGTGCATGAAGGTTGAGTCGTCCCAAGTCACTTCATGCGACACACTTTCCCAAGTGAATGGACAAGGCACACATAAGTATGAGGAGACTTAGATGAGATAAGGCATCCTTCAATAAGAAGGAAACATAAGGAAAGAAAGAGTTAGTGAAGGGGTCTGCGATAGTCTTACTAAGGTGCAATATTGTAAGTCACCCAATTTTTCTTGGTAATGAACTCGTGAACAAGAATTGCAAGAGGTAGGCCTATAGTTGCAACAAGGGTTGAGGTATGTAGAGAAGCTAAGAAGCCTTGGAAGGTGACTTTCCTTGACTCTTTCTATTCTTGTAATGACATGCAAGGAGTGATTGATCTCCCCTCTTATATCATTGTAACATTCTTCTATATAAGTGAATAAAGGGTTTTAGGCACCACCTTGGTGTCATCTGAACTCATGAGTTGTGTTCTATTTTGTTTATGGTGAATGGTGTTCTCTATGTGCTTACATGTTGCCTAAGTGTTAACTAATCTAAGTATTTTTGGGAATGTTTTGTTGGATAAGTCTAATTTGCATAGGACTTGGCATGGTTATCTAACTTTGTAGCTCAAGGCAAAGTTATGGGCAGATGTTGAGTGAAGAGGCATAGTTTGGTTGTAGTAGGAACATGGACAAACTACCACAACCAAGGCAAGGCAGTGTCACACAATTGGAAATGAAGAAAAGGAAAATTTTAGGCAAGACTCTTAGGTCCATGACATGATGCCTCCCAAGCATGCTCATTTAATATTAATACATGGAAAACAAATTTTGCATGGTTTCTAGTTGGTGAGGCGAGCATCCGATGCACAAATGGATTACTGGGCGATGCAATGAGGATACACACACATTCTTGGCTACTGTATCTAGATCTAGAAGGGAGCCTGTAACTGCGTCTGTATTTGATGCTAAGTAAATAAGGTATACAGCATATGCCTATGTCTATTCCTATTCTTTTTGCTAGCTCTGAAAGTTTTGCCTCTCATACTTCCTTCCTATTGCTTGTGGTTTACTCCACTCAAGAGGATTTTGTTTTATTTAGCTTCACAGAGAACCTCATGGTTAAATAACCAATCTTTATATTGGTCATGAGCTTTGCAGAACATCAACTAGAGTAAGTAATGTGGTTCAAGGTTGGGTGCTAGGAAGATTCTTTTCCTTTCCACCCATCAACGCATAAGGAAAGCAATATAAACGTGGGAGTAGACTCTTGCTGCTGAGAGATTTGCTCTCACCCAATGGTTGTATTGATGTAAAGTACGAAGAAAATTGGATAACAACAAAGTAGGTAGGCTAAGGAAAAGTGGGCTAAACACAATGAGACAGACCAGGAGGAATAGTGTAGGTTATCATAGGCACTTCAGAAGAAACAAATCCAAGAAAATAAAGACAAGTTGGGCTAGTAGAGTGGGCTCAGCAGGTCGAGTTTCATACAAAACTTCATCAAGGTTGCATATATAGCCCCCACAATTGGTCAATATAGTAAGTACCTATAATACTTCAACTATTTATTTTCTTAACTAACTTGGGATTCTAAATTTTGTGATGCATTCGCTAGTTTAGAATAGTATAGCGTGAATATATATAAATCTTTTCGAGACTATGTTGAACATTTTGAAAGTTGTTGTTGATAGTTTAAATGCCAATTGCTAAATATATTGCATGAATATGGGCTCAATACACCAACATGTGGAACAAATGAGCACATACCTAGATCCAGAGATATGGAAAGATATTACATGAATATAGGCCACATGCATCGGCATGTAGAATAGAGTATAAACCTAGATCTGGAGCTAGATATGGTCAACATGACACATGAAGCAAACATATTGTAGTGATTACATGCCAATTAAGATGGTGTAGTGATTACACGCCAATTAAGGCGATTGAAGGATTATGTGTCAATCACATATCAATTAAGGTAGTGGAGCTATCACAATGTGTAATGTAATGTTATAAGAAAGCCCTAATGTTTAATGAGGCACCTTCTTTCTTATTGGATTATCCATTTTTAAAACTATGATTGCTTATGAAACCTAAGTTATATATAAAAACAACAAATTAATATTAATATTAATGGAAGGAGTAACATTATTTGCCTAGAAAACTACACTATCAATTGAAATTTGCAATCCTTAAATGTGAACCAAATATTTCACAAATAAATGTAACTCAAAATTCATGTCACCTAGATACAAGGCCAAATAACAAGGTAAAGTATTTGATTGAATTACATAAAGCACTTTGAAATGAAAAAGAGAAAAAGTTAGTACACTGCAAAAATGGGGAAATAAATAATTTCACGTGATTGGTTTACATTTCTCAAACTAATGCTAATGAAATATAAAAGACGGGAATCCAATGGCTATACTTTCCTACTTTTGGCAAGAACTAATAACTTAACTTGAGAATATTAAGCACATTATATAATTTTTATAAAAGCAAAAGACGGGAAGCCAATGGCTATACTTTCCTACTTTTGGCAAGAACTAATAACTTAACTTGAGAATATTAACCACATTATTTAATTTTTATAAAAGAAAAACAATTGTATATCATATTTATTGAGGGGTTATGTTTATTGAGGGGTTGTGTGTTTTTTAAATGATGCATTATAGAAATACATCAGTTCATAAATTTATAATTATAATGTAATTAATATTTTATCTCTTATTACGTTGATACACATATATTTATTGGAAATGGTTAGAATTAATAGGATTTTAATCACACATGCGATTTTAATGGACAAGATCTTATATGCTCGAATATTTTTCATCATCATTTCAAGTATTAACTTATTTGCATAATAAAAGATGTTAGTTCTTTTTTCACTGAGGTCATTCACTTCCTAGGTTGTCCATTGTCTTTAAAATTAATGTTGCATGCGTGGAGACTTAGAAGAAAAGTTGTGTACTATACTTCTTTAAACAAATAATGTTGCCTACCATACTTCTTTAAACTTAAAAATAATGTTGAGTAAGATACTTTTTTTAAGTAATGTTGTGTGAGTGTCTATATATGTTGAGTGAGTGTGTGGAGAGAGAAAATCTTGAAATCTGATGTGAACTGGGTGAGAGAATATTTCAAAAACTACAATAATGGCGGACACCGCAGGGAGCCGAAGACTGGTTCCAACCTTTTCGGATTCGGTAACTGCGATGTGTTAAACTGGTTTGGTTTTTAACTGGAACTATTTTTTTCTTTTTTAGGTTATGATTTTTTTCGCTCCTGTATCTCCTCCCACCATGCGTTTACCTTCTCCTAGCTGGGTTAGAGACTTAAATGTTACTTATTTGGGGTCTATTCCACGACACCTACCCTCATTTACTGGAGCATGTCGTCTGACTTATCCATTATGATACTATTTATAGGCCTTGGTTCCTAGGTAGAACATCCTCCACTTAACCTTTCGCTGATTGACTTTTGGATTGCCTCCCCTGCCAAAGAACATTCGGTGGAGCCTAGGTGGCAGATCTCCATAGTCATGTTGGGCTGGGATGACATCTCGAAAGATGCCAATGCACTTATGAAGGTTACAAATGAGGTTATTTGACAACAGGCTGGCCTTTTCGACAGTTCTGACTCCATGGGGAATGGTACCCTATCCTTAAATTCTACACAGGGTGATTTGACATCCCATCGACCTTCTCTTTCTACCGTTAAGCCTTGTTTACCTCTCACTTTCACTGGTATTATCCCTGGTCTAACAGATTGTGCCCGTAAAATTGTAAAGGTTTTCGTAGCTCACAGAGAGGCTAGTTTACACAGAGAGACAACTCCCCCTACATCACAAAAGAGGGAGTTTTATCCTGTAGGTCTCTCCCGTAGCCGACGACGACCATGGAAACCAAATAAAGCATACAGAAAGATGGTTTTGGGGTCGGATGTGGGGCTTGAACATGCGGCTAGATTGGCTTTATGTGGTCTTGTTGGTAGGGTATCCTATTGTTATCTCTGCAATGTCACTTTACAGGATTGGGTTAATAGTCAATGGGTTCCCCTGTTAGGTTACACGCCAAAAATATTACACCTAACCAAGGGATGTTTAGGTTTCGTCTGCAAGTCCCTTGAAGAATTGTCCATTTTGTTGGAGAGCAGGTGGGTTATGGGGGGCAACAGCCTCATGTTAAAGCGTTGGCGTGTTGCTCTCAACCCGACTTCCGAGTACTTTTAGTTGTGCCATCTGTGGGTGCTTCTATCGAGCTTACCCATCCACCTCTGGAACGATGTAGCACTCATGGTGATCATAAACTTTCTTGGCTCTTTTATCTCTATGGATAGTCTTAACCTTACCGCTACGGTTATAAAGGTGGTGCGAGTCTTGGTC
The DNA here is from genome assembly GCA_032191745.1 of Picea mariana. Taxonomy (NCBI): domain Eukaryota; kingdom Viridiplantae; phylum Streptophyta; class Pinopsida; order Pinales; family Pinaceae; genus Picea; species Picea mariana. The sequence continues at coordinate 211,186 of JASDQU010738256.1, read as the reverse complement.
AAAATTGACATACACAGTGGCCTTCCAGAAGTATTAGAGATCGAATAGCGGGGTCGTAAGACACTACAACAACTTGATTGCCTATGCATTCCTTTTAGGTGTAGCATTTTCCATTGCATCGGTCACCTTCGACAGGACTGTAAAGGATGGGTTTCCATGGACAATTCAGAGGACATGGATCTGCAAGAGATTTTGTATAACTCTTCATCAGAGGCTACCCTTCCCGATGGAGGTCACCAGTCCAACATCACCCTTGGAGAGTCTCTCGGGTAAGTTAAGGTCATACTGCCCTGTGATTTTTTCTACTTTAACTTGTTTGGAAAAAGAAACTCTGGATGCTTTTGGATGGTTAAAACAAAATACTTCTTTTGAGGGGAGGCCCTTGGTGTCGGATTTGGTTTCTGTTGGGCCCGTTGTCAGGTATTCTTTCTAGCAGGTGGAAAAGGAGCCCATTTTTGTACCTCTATCGAACGACGTCATCCAGGAAAATACCAGGAGTCCCGAACCTTTAGAGGTCTTAGTTCATATTACTTCACTCTCAACTAATCCAAGTGAATCCTACCATCATTGTTCCACCTCCAAGTTTCCCTTTATCCCTTGCAGGAACCCTTCTACACTACCCGATTATCATGAATCAAAGGAAACGGATTCCTCATTAAATGAGGTGTTAGACTCACTGATACCTTACCTAAGAGACCCCTCTGTTACTGTCCCTTTGCCTGTCTTTTTGGGGAACTCTGTGTATAAAGACTTGTCTCGGGATGGGGAAGATAGTACTTCACGACCAATTGGTGTAGGAAACGGAAAGGAATTTTCTTGGTCACGTGGCCTGGGAATTGAGTACTCCCCCATAAAAACCTGTAGTGATAGAAAAAAGTGTTCGACCTCCTCCTCCCAACAACCTATTTCAATTTCTCCTTCCATTGATAGTGGGGCACTTAGAGTGGTGAAATCCCTTAATCGAGTGAAGTAATGATTTATCTATCCCTAAATATTCGAGGTGTAGGGGGCTCCCTAAGAAGTTCCTATGTTCGACAACTATTGGATAAAACTTTCCCGGATATCTTATTTTTACAGAAAACTCTGGTTCCTGAACAAAAAGCTAGAACTTTCATGAGTGGCTTGTGCCCCTCATGGGTCACATGTGATGTTAACTCGGTGGGGACCTTGGGTGGACTTTTGGTTTCTTGGGATCCAAACAAATTTAAATTGGTACCTTACCTCTCTGTTGGTGGCATTTTATTGACAGGGATCTGCATTGCAAGCAAGAGGAATCTTAAATTATTAAACACATATGGCCCTTGTGTGGAGAGAAAGAAATTCTAGAACGTTGTGGTGGACAATGATCTTCTCTCATACAAAAATTTGATCAATGCAGGCGATTTGAATTTTACAGTCTCACCTAGCGAAGTTTGGGGAGGATCTGCACAAGCGAGTCCCTTGTTAGAATATTTCGAAGCACTTTTTCAGACCAATCAGTTAATTGATGTCCAACTGGATAGAGTAGTCCCCACTTGGAGGAATGGGTGCATAGGGACCAACTCTATCGCCAAACGAATGGACAGATCTTACGTATCTGAAGAGCTCCTATATGGAGTTGGTTTATATCGTTCCTGGGTGGAATACCCCTATGTTTCTGATCACGCTCTGATCCTTTTACAACTAAGATTGGGCTGACTTACAAACCTTATCCGTTTAAACTCAATTCATAGTGGCTTCATGAAAAGGATTTCATATCCCTTGTACATAAGATCTGGACAGATCCACTGTACCTTTCTGAAGGAGGCAGACATCATAGAATCATTTGAAAGCTAAAGGATCTAAAGAAACAGACAAATCTTTGGATCAAGGGAAAAAATAGAAAAAACATTATGAAGCTAGAGAATTTGGAATTAGATATTAATGAATATCTCGTGCATCGGGCCAGTGGTGATTTTCTTAGGATATAGACCAGAAACTAAGTATTATGGAACATGAAAAAAAAACATTACTAAAAGCAAATGAAGATTTGTGGAGGCAACACAATAGGGCTATATGGATATAGGGCAGAGACCAGAAAACAAAGTTCTTTCATCAATATGCCTGTTATAGAAGAAACCACAAACACATATGGGAGATTTTATATTCCAATGGACTTTGTCATACATGTTAGGAGGATATAAATGCAGAGGTTGTGAAATGTTTCAGTAATTTCTTCAAGGCACAAGAACTTCAATAAACAAGTGAACAATGCAGATTAGCTGGGATTTTCTCCCGTCTGGTAAATGATGTTCAGAAGCAAGCTCCCTTTTTCGGCCTGTTAACTTAGAATAATTGAGGGAGGTTTTATTCATGTTTAAGAAAGATAAGATTCTTGGGCTTGATGGTTGGAAAGAAGAGTTTTTCACTTTCTTTTTTGATCTAGTGGGAATCGACCTTTTAGAGATGCTTGAGGAAGCTAGGATGAAGGGGTAGATAGCTAGCGGCCTCAATTCAACCTTTATAGCCCTCATCCCAAAATCAAATAATCCGACTACCTTCAATGATTTCAGACCCATTTCTGTTTGCAATCTTTGTTACAAGTTAATTTCAAAGATCATAAAAAATTGTATCAGACCTATCCTATCTAGATCTCTCTCTGCTCAACAAATCAACTTTCTTAAGGGCCAAGAAATACAGGACACCATTGGCACTGCACATGAAATCCTTCACAACATTAAAAAGAAGAAATATAAGTCAATTGTTTTGAAGCTGGATCTACAAAAAGTGTATGACTGTATTGATTGGGATCTACTAAGAATGATCTTAATTCAAATTGGTTTTGGGTTACAATTCACCAACTGGATAATGAGATGTCTCTTCATCTTCCTTTGTTGTTTTAGTAAATGGTGAAGCTACAAATTTCTTCAGGAGCAGCCACATATTACGTCATGGATGCCCTTTATCCCCTTTGCTATTCATTTTGGTATTGGAGGGTCTTAGCATACTACTTAATGAAATCAAAGTGGCAGGGAAGATTACAGGCATAAGAGTTTCTAAAATGATTAAGATCCTTCATATTTTCTTTTTCGATGTCATTTTAATCATGAAAAACACTTCTATTAATGAATGAATAGAAATCGATGGTATCATCAAATTCTTCTACAAAGCATCAGGCTTAAAGGTAAATGAACAAAAATCAATTGTACTACACATAGGGTTATTGGAGGTAGACTTGGCCCTGTACAGGACTATTCTTCCATATAATTTTTCAAAGCTAGCTACAGGTTTTAGATATCTGGGTTTTTATTTGACTACTGGGCTACACAAAAGTGTTGACTAGAACTGGTTGCTATCCAAGATGGAGAAAAAAATAGACCTCTGGTGTAATATATGGTTATCATTGGGTGGACGTTTTATTTTGGTTAAATCTACTCTTGAAAGTTTGCCTGTTTACTAGATGTTGTTGGCAACCATCCCGTGCACTATTTTAAACAAGATCATGAATATAATGTTTAATTTCCTCTATAGAGGAAACAAGGACTCTTCTCATTTCCAACTTTGCAGATAGGACACTCTAGCAAAACCAAAAAGCTATGGAGATTGGGGGTTTCGCAATATCTTTCACTTCAGTAAATCTTTAGCAACAAATACTCTCTGGAGGGTTCTAATGGGTGTAGGCATATGGAATGAAGTTATAAAATATAAATATTTACCATCTACCACTATTATAAACTGGCTCAGATCACTTAATTTCAACATGACCGAAGTCTAAAAAATATGGGGCGGCCTATTAAAATCCATTCACCTAATCACACAGTGGCTTAGTTGGATTCCTGGTTCGGGACACCTTGTGGCTCTTGATAGAGACAAGATCCTAGGATTTGATGATAGATCATTCTCTCCCCAGAACTTGTTTCTTTTTTAATACATAATAAAATCTTAGTTCTCTCACAGGCAAGGAACCTTGCTGAACAAGTTGGACCCTCGACCAGTTGGTACAGGTATGGGGACCTTGGACTATCGGGATCGCTAGCCGCTGAATGAGAATGTTATCACATGTCTCTCATCAGAGCAGGATCCTCCATACATGATGGCGATGATACTTTAATGTGGATGGGAGGTGACCATTCAGGGTACCTCACTGCAAAAAATGTTTACTTGGCTCTTATCTCTACACAGGACTGCTCAGGTATTGATGGATGTGTTAGAATATAGAAGATTGTGCTCATTTTTCCATTAACAATACCCTTTTCACCCAACCATAGGCCGAAGCCACCCTCCGAGCACCTTGACCTTGACAGAGAAAAGAATCCTGGTAGCAATCCAATATCCAATAAAGGCTAATGCACCAAGCAAGAAGAGAAACCAAAGCTGATCAGATAGTCCCACCCAGAAACTGGTGCAACACCTTCCCCAGAAACTTGCGCACAAAACTGCCAACTGCAGTGCACACAACTGGCTTTCTGCAATTCTGAGAATGTGAATAATGAGAAATGGTGCCCTATATTTATAGTAATCTGGCAGACTTGCCTGGGACAACTTCTCCTTCTGGGTATTAATTAATTCATATTAATTATATTTCTGCAGCCGACATCTCGTCTAGGGTTTCCTTTACTTCTTTGCTTCCTTCCTGAATATTATAATCTCACCATAAGTCACAATAGAGGTTCATACCTCCCAAAGATACCATAATATCAACACTCCCTCCTAGCTAGGGAGGTATGGTCTTGAGCACAAATAGACCATTCAACTGGTAGTATCACAAGCACCATCATTATTATCCAACTGGATAATCTCCTATGACAACTGGTACAATATCAACTAATAGAACACACCTGTGTTTATTTATGGTAGTACACAACTACCCAAACAGTGACACACAGTCACAACCAGTGGAACAAATCCACCACAGTAGTATATCTCTACTGTCTGGAGACAACTGGTACCATTCATCCGGTAGCATCAATATAGTTGTATAGACTATCTCATGAGCACCATCATCACTATCAGTTTTATTAGTTGCATCATCTCTCGAAACCATACTCCATCTGAGTAATCGGACATGA
>JASDQU010738256.1:190485-201051 GCA_032191745.1 Picea mariana | reverse complement strand
TGGATTGCTTGCAGGAGCCGAGCCCGACGCCCATCAGTTTAATGTCACGATTTGTTTAAAAGGGGTGATCAAATGGAAGAAGACTCAGAACAATATCGTCTCAGCTTAGAAACTAGACCAGGTATGCGTGAACAAGTGAGGTCTAGAGAAAATCCAAATAGTGAGTCGTAATAAAGGGTGAGTAGGGGGGAAGACTTGCATTAGAAGAGTGCGAAGGTATATCACATACATCCGGTTTGTAACAGACTGGAGAAGAAAGCATCCGAACAAAAAATCCTTTTATATTCAAACGCAGAAGACCAGAGAATACAATAATGTCACAACAAATCCTTTATCATAACAAAATTGCAATAATCCACGCGAATCCTTCGACTGTGAACTCTCTGGCATGGGATGAAACTAAGATGGAAAAGGAGAACTGTTTGTCATAAACCAAGAAGTCTCAAACACAGAGGCATAACCAGGAAACCGAAATATTTGCTGAAACTTTACAGTCGGAAGCTTAGCTCTACCATCGATAGATACAAAAATGGCAAAAATGCCTACATATACTCAAAACAACAATAGCGGCGGAACCAAGATACTGCATTGAAATCTTTGCGTCTACATGGCTTCTGACACTTCTGCAGCCGCAATATTTGAATGGTCGTGCAACTTATGGCAGACGTGATCAATCCTCTGACAGTTTTATCAGCGACTCGACGTGCCTTTAATTCATTGTCGGACTTTCCCATTATGGCGGAGACGATGTCTAACCACCACCAACAGCTTCAATAACTGCTTCTTAGGAATGAGAACGACCTGGCCAACTCAACACTTTGGGATATGGAAGACTCCTTGCGCTGCCATATGGAATAACTGAATGACTTGGCGAATGGGCGTGGAGGCCAGCACGAAGGATGGGGTGCATGACAGGAATGGTGGCGCCGGACTATGAGGGAGTGAAGGAAGTGGCGAGGTGTGAGAAGAGCGACAGAGGAGGGAACATGGCGGAGGACAACAGGCGGAAGGGGGAAAGATGAGAGATAATGGGCTCGCTCCTTGGCGAGAGGCTGACGTGGAAAGGAGCAGGACACATGGCAAGCAACGAGTGGATGATGAGAAGGAGGAAGGACCATGCGGACCAAAGAGGGGAGGCGGATGGATGACACACGACAGCAGGAGATAGGTGGAAAGGAAGATGACATGACAGGAGAAGGGCCCATGTAGGTTAAAGGCAGGGAAACTGAGAGGGATGAGGCTGTTCATGAGCCGTTGATTTGGGCTCCTCGATCGCGGCCGTTGAAGAGCTGCGTTCCTGATTCCAGACCCCCCCCCTCCGCTTAAAGGTATATAGGCAGGGGGGGTCCGGAATGATCTTTATCGCCGTTGATCAGGGCACGTTGATCTGGACCGTTGGAGAGGTGCGCCCCCGATTCCAGACCCCCCCCCTCCACTTAAAGGTAGAAAGGCATGGGGCGTCCGGAATCCAATATATGCCATTGATCTGAGCACACGGATGCCGTCGTTTAGATCTGCTTGATGCTTACCACGGATTCCGGACCCCCCCCCTCCGCTTAAAGGTAGAAAAGCGGGGGGGGGTCCGGAATTTGCTGTGCGCCGTTGATCGGGGAGTGCAAATCCCAGTCGTCCAAATTTGATTCTCGTTTAACACAGACGCATTTGCACTCAAAACTTAGGACAAGTGGGTTTTAACCCATTCTTTTGCATTCTAACCCCCTTACAAGAAATATCGCTAACATAAGTCATCTCCACGAGCTTCAGCTTGAGTACACAAACTCTTTCATCTTGGACAAAAGATTTACCAAAATGTCTGCTTATTTGCTCATATGTGGAGATATGTATTGGAGAACCACTTTCTCCTTTCTGGAATTCATCACGGATAATGTAATGCTTGATTTCAAATGTACTTCTATCTGGAACACTGGTTTTCTCTTAAGGCTTCATGTAGCTCTGATCAATAGAGTATATCATTGTGGAAAACTGGAACATATCCTTCTGTCATCATGAGATCTGATCTGCTGAGTGATCATCTTGATACAATATCTCTTTTATAGAAAATCTTCACCATGCTTCTATTGTGCACTGGAGGTTCTTCACAGAGTTATCTTTTTCCATCTGCATACAAGGGTCTCTTTCTGGTATGCCTCAAGGTCTTGAGGTTTCTCTTCATATGCTCTTAGTTCAATTGCATTCATCTGATGTAGAACTCCAACTCATGGATATTGCAGATGATATAATGAATCATGTAGAGGTATGTCTGGTTTATTCGAACAGGTAATCATCATAGTTTTCTCCCTCCATCTGGGAGAACCTCTAGTTATGGATCTTGCAAAGCTTTTATTCATAAGTCTTCCATACACTATTCTTCATCATGAATTTTAGTTCATCTGCTTGATTTGTTTTTAGTGAGTTCATATCAGGCTGGTAATCTTGTGATTCTTAATACAATGACCGGTTGTTCTGGCTTCTCTTTCTTTCTTGGAATCTTCATGTTCTTTCTTGTGTTTTTCTCTAGCTCTTGGGTTCATGGAGTTTCTTATAGATTCCATGCCCTAAAGATTCCATTTCTTTCTTTAATCATAGGATCACAGATGTGGATGGACAACCAGGGATACTTTAAGGCTTCTCTTCGAAGAAGACTTCTTCTAGGTCAAACTGAACACGTATTGCTTTTCATGGTTGTTACCATGGATAAATACTTCATCATCTTCAATGGATCATAGGATTAGCTCCCTCCTAATCCTTACTTCATGTATGAGTGCATATAATTGGCTCCCTCCGTCTAACAAATTCCATGCTTTCGTTTGCATCTTTATTGTCTTCTACAATATATAATTGGCTCTCTCTGTCCAACAGACTCCACGCTTCCATTTTATTGTCTTCTACAAAAACGTCATAAGTCTTTCTACAATTTCCTCTTGATTGCTGACTTCTTTTTGTCTTTGCTTCTTCTAAGTCTCTTTATGATTGATTCTGATTTTGGTTTATCTTGTAATAGCTTCCACATGATTTGTTTGATGTATTTCATCCTCTGACTTCTATAATAATAGCGATCCTTATCTTGTTGTTCTTTCATAAGTATAGTTTTTCTTGGAACATATTATCTTCTAAGAGAAAGATATGTAAGATATGTACACAGACTATGCAAACAAGATATGTACAAGAAATAAGAGGAGTATTGTTACCTTTAGAAGAAGAAGTCTCTTACATCCTACTTAGTCTTCTTTGTAGGTTCCTTTTCTTCGACAAATGATGCTTCGTGTGTCCCCTTCCTTTTCTTTAGCTCGAGACAATGATTCTTGTAGTGACCATACTTTTGACAGTTGAAGCATTGTACTTCTGAAATATCTTTCTATTGATTTGGCTTCCTCCTTGAGACAAACTTCATTTTGTTCCTGAATTTCTTGAATCTTGCTGTGAAGGATTGATCATCGTACTTCTTTTGGGGTTTCTCTTTTGCACTGATTCTTGATTCCTCTTGAGCACAACAAGTCCAAAGTTCTTCAAATGTCAGATACTCCTTCCTTGTGTTCATGCTTGCGGAAAATGCATCCCATGTCTTGGGAAGACCATTGAGTACTATGTTTACCAATTCCTTCTCTGAAATCATCTCTTCAATAGCTTTTAGTTGATATTTTAACTGGGAGATCCTCACAAAGTATGATTCTATGCTATCATCATCATTCATCTTCATGTCACGGACCTCATTCTTCAGACTCATTATTTGTCTAATGTTTCTGACTGAGAAGAGCTTTGTTAGGCCATCATACATCTTCTTCGATGAGTCAAGACGGGAGATGTAGGGTATCAAGTGGTCTTTTATAGAATCCACTATGATACTCATGGAATTGATGTCAACGTCGTTGAACTTCTCCATAGTTGCAACGTTCTGCGATTCCTTCTCTTTTCCTTCTTCAAACTCTGGTTTCACAATCTTTCCTTTCGCGATATCCAACACTTTATTCTTGGCAAGGATAAGGTCAATTCTTGTCTTCCATGCTCTGAATTTAGAAGCTCCATATAACTTTTTTTCTGTCTTCATAGAGTAAGTCATGGCTGCTTTGACTTGGTCAACCCTAGATTTGATTGAAAATTCAAACTTCACATCTTGGCTTTCTGAGAGTACCAGGAGATGCGCTGGGCTAGGGCGCACGAATATATCAAGAGATTAGGTCAATCCCTTCACTCAAGGTGCCTCAACAAGAGGATTAGGGTTTCTGCAACTGCACTTACTAGTAACCATAGCTGCAGTGTCTTGGAAGCTGCTCCTGCTAGTAACCTTAGCGACAGTTCCTAAGCAAGCTCAATATTCTAGCGGCTATGCTTCCTTCTAGCGTTTAGACTGAATGAAGGAGGTGTGGGCCCATAACCTATTAGAATATAGAAGATTGTGCTCGTTTTTCCATTGACAATACCCTTGTCACCCAACCATAGGCCGAAGCCACCCTCCGAGCACCTTGACCTTGATAGAGAAAAGAATCCTGGTAGCAATCCAATAGCCAAGAGAGGCTAATGCACCAAGCAAGAAGAGAAACCAAAGCTGATCAGATAGTTCCACCCAGAAATTGGCGCAACACCTTCCCTAGAAACTTGCACACAAAACTGCCAACTGTAGTGTGCACAACTGGCTTTCTGCAATTCTGAGAATGTGAATAATGAGAAATGGCAACCTGTATTTATAGTAATTTGGCAGACTTGCCTGGGCCGACTTCTCCTTCTGGGTATTAATTAATTCATATTAATTATATTTCTGCAGCCGACATCTCGTCTAGGGTTTCCTTTACTTCTTGAATTCCTTCTGAAATATTATAATCTCTTCATAGGTCACAATAGAGATTCATACCTCCTGAAGCTACCATAATATCAAAAGGATGGAGGTGTGGCTTATGGAAATGGGATATCCAACTTAAAATAAAATTATTCACTTGGCTGGCAGTAGAGGGAAAGATACTTACATGGGATACACTCCAAAAAAAGGGTTGGGAAGGCCCCAATCAATGTCCATTATGCAAGCGCAAAGTCGAAGACATAAACCATTTCTTCATTAGTTGTTTTTTCACAAAATCAATATGGGAAAGATTAAACACTTTTATGAGTTTCAAGGGTGCATGGACAGGTTCATCATTTTCGGATTGTTATAAATCCTAGACAAAGGAGAAAGAAAATATTTCATATCTCCCGGCCCTTATCTGTTGGTATATTTGGTTGGAGAGAAACTCTGCAATTTTTGAGAATATTTCTCCCTTTGCACTTTCGGTAACCATAAAAACTATTGGCATCCTCAAAAGAAAGCATTTTATACATAAGCCTTTACAAGCTCGTACATGTTCCTTTTCTCACTATACGGGAAACACTCTAGCATGTTTTGATGGTGCAACTCAGGCTGATGGCAAACAATGTGGAGCCGAGGGTGTCCTAAAAACATCCGAGTCTATTGTTATTAGATGGATGATGAATTGTGTTGAGGGCACTAATACTAAAGCATCACTTATGGGAGTCTGGGCAACATTGACTCTGGAAGACCACCTATCTATACATAAACTATAGATCCTGGGGTATTCAAAGGTGGTCATAGATTGGCTAAAAAAACAAAGGTAGATTACAAGCATGTGCAATTGAGGGCTGGAATATCAAAGTGYTGGAATTAATTAAAGTTTTTCAGGAATTAAGCTTTCAACATATATATAGGGTACACAACAAGGAGGCAGACACATTATCAAAGAAATCATCTTTGGAACCTGAAGSCAGAATCACTTTTTACAGCTGGCTAAATGGCATAGAGTGTCTCAGAAAACACATCCATCTGTTCTAGCGTTGATTTCACTTTTTGACAAAGTTTTTTGGGCTTGATGTTTCTACTTTCCATTGATTGGATGTAGACAAATGTACAACCAATCGTTTGGCTTAGACTTATTGCACTCACACTTTTTTTTGAGTTTTGGAACTCTGAACTTATATATTCTCTTGTAATATCTGAAATTATCTTTCTTGGACAGTATTATAGGTCTATATCCCAAGTGGATCTATGATGTAAAAAAATTATATATCCAATATAATTGAGCAATTTTCCTTTTGGAAAAAAAAAGTCTGTGGAGAGATAAAAATAATGTTTAACTTTGGCAATCATTTTACCTTTACCACTCTAACCAGTCATTTTACTTTTACCACTCTATAGTGCAAATGGAATTGAGGCTTATGAAAATGTGATAGTGCTAATGGAAACCATTAGGATTATATTAGGGTTAGGGTTTGTATCACTATGAAAAAATTTAATAGATGTTAAATTAGATGTTCAATGAATTCCTTATCTAATGCAAAATCAAAATGTACAACATATCTAAATTGCCTATTGACGTTCATCAACAATTATGTGACTATACTAATTAATAGAGTAAACTAGCTTGCAAATTTCAACCATATAAATTATTTTTAACGACTTTACACATTTTGCAAAAATATCTAAGTTCATCAACAATTATGTAATTTTGCTAGTTAATAGAGTTAGCTAGCTTGCAAATATACAAAAGACAAGGATAAAAAAATATACAAAAGACATGGATAAAAAAGTGATGATTTTTCCACCATATAAATATAAATTATTAAATTAATTTTTAATGGTTTTACCCATTTTTCAAAAGCATTCAGGACACATGGATAAAAAAGCAATGGTTTTATATTTACAAATTATATCATATTAATAAAGGAAAGAACAAGGATTCATTTCTTGATATCAGAACTTCTTTCTGATAATAGCTATTCGCTTTGTGTTTTGTTTAAAGATTTTTAGACTTTGTGTGTGTAGAATCCAGAGCCGTATTAAGAGTCTMGGGTCCTTGAAAGATAGGATTTCCACTCTTGCGACTCACATTTTGAAGCCGTATTAGAAGTCTCGGGCTCTTGAATTATAGAGTTTCCACTTCTGCGACTTCCGGAWAGATTTACTAGTCTCTGCCTGAGCAGTCGGCCAGGAGCCTGTCTRACATTCTCTTTCTCCATAACAGAGGAMTAAGACTAAAAGCCATGCTTTTCTGTGCAGATATAGTAATTTCTACTATAATGGATTCTCCTAGCGTTTCTTTTAGAGATATTAAAAATGCCGAAGAATAGTCTACTCCTGCAAGAGACTCTGTAAATAGCCTAGAATCCATGTTTTCTTATAATAGATCCAATAGGTTAAACTATGAAAATATTGAAGAAGTTGAAACACAACCTCAAGCTACTTGGAAAATACCTCCTATTTCTCCAAACCAAGTCTATGGGGACCTAAAGATGTTCCATCTCAAAGCTGTAACACGAATCATTGTTAAAGAGTCTGTAAGCAGAATACAACAAAATAGTGATGTAAGTCAGACTATTTCTTTGATAAATGTCAAAGAAGTACAAGAAGAAGCCAAAAGACATGGGACAAATTATCTCCATTTTGGATGCATCAGAGTAGGAATCACTCCTCTGGTTCATAAAGGAATAGATGCATCTATGTATAGTCAGAGACTTAACACATCACAAGTATACTGATTCTTTAATAGGTGAAATTGTTGCCCCTCTTTCAAATGGGCCTGTGTATTTTGACTGCTATCCAAACTTTTCAGTCTACACTTTTGATGAGAATCTGGGAGATATTCTTAAACTCCAGATTAGAACTACTAGATTTGATATGGTTGCATCCAGAACTAATATATCAATCCAAACTAGGGGATTCTTCAGGCATACCAATACCATGTTTCCTGCATTTTTGCATACCCCTAGAAGAATATCTCAATCTAGCACTTTAGTGATGACTGACCCACTAAATCAAAAAATGGAACATCAATTGATTAAATGGGAAAACCTTTCTTTCCCTACTGATTGGGTTATTGATACCCCTAGAATTCCAATTCCAAGATCTATTACTTCTGCCCAGATAAAAGAATCCTCATCCTCTACAATGATTTCTTTTCCACAAAGAAACTTATCCAGAAGTAATTCTACAACTTCATCTGCTTCATCCTCCGCACTCTGTTTACACCCCTCACTTCAAATCCTGGCTAAAAATACTGGTCATCCACCTTTTGCAGTTCAGTGTCCAGATTGTACAAAGTTAGTTACCTTATCTTCTCTCTGTACATATAAAGAATATGAACAGATACAATTTGAACATGAAAATCATAATCCCAGAACAAATCTTCCACCTCCTACATCCACTGCAAAAGATTCTTGCCCACATCCACAATGTTCAGATTTCCCTTTCCCACATGACTCTCATGTTTTGGTCATCCAAACAAGATTTCCTTCAGAAGAAATCCAAAGAAGGCAAGCAATTGCCATAGATGACACTAGAAAGCCTTCTTATCCTGAAATTCAAAAATTTCTTTYCCTAATGAAAGGATGTCCAAGAAGCAAGGTTAAAAATGAATGGATGAAAGAAATGYTGAACTGGGATGTATTTACACATCCACAAGCAGATTCCTTTGCCAGAGCCACCTCAAACAATGAAAAAATCTAGTTGGCAAACCAGTGGAAAAAATTCATGGAAGAAAAAGAGATGTATATTTCATTTTATGAATGGAAAAATCCCAGAAGATGTTTTCCTCAAATCTGTTTAGAAAAACATCTCAAACCACAAGTAGCAAGTATTGTTTGTTGTCTTGTCCAAACTCTTTCCATTTTTGATATAGGGAAAGAGATAAGAAATTTGAAAAAGACTGTCAAGATTCAGAAGAAAAAAACAGAAAATGAGAACAAAGAGGTCTTGCAAGTAAGTCATCAAAAGTATCATGTTCTCATCAATTTATAGGTTCAAGAAATGTCTTTCCAACTGGAAGCACTAATTGACATAGGATCTGATCTAAACATGCTACATAAATATATCATTCATGTTAAGTTTTGGGAAAAAACCCAAGCAATTGCTGTTGGACTTGGAAATATTCCAACAGAAATTTCTTTCCAGATCCCTGAGGCTACATTATGTTTCCAAGACCATTGTCTCAAACTAAAATTCCTGCTATCAGACATCCCCATAGGATGTGTTCTTGGAACTCCTTTTCTAGCAGCAGTCTCCCCTCATGGATCCACAATGGTCACAAAAGACAAGCCTGGATATTTTATCAGCATCCCTAATGGACAAAAGAAAATTGTAGTAAAACTACCCTTTGTCTCCATCCCTAGGATGTCTGATATGGTGCAAACCATAAGATAAAAGAGTCTCAAGATAGAAGAACTAAAAACATTTCAATATGGAATGAGACTAAAAGAGCAATTGGCAAAAGAAGTAGTACAACAAAAATTCTTTTGTTAAAACAAGAATTCATTGATTCAGTTTGCTCTGAGAATCCTACAACATTCTGGAAATAGAAGAAGCATGAGATTTCTTTACCATACAAAGAAGATTATCAGGGTAAACCTTGTAAAAGTAGAGCAATCTCGAAGAATGGTGAGTATCAAAGACTTTGTGCAGAAGAAATTAAAGGATTGTTGAAGAAAGAGCTAATCAGAGAATCTACTAGCCCATGGAATTGCTATGGTTTCTATGTTAACAAACATTCAGAACAATTAAGAGGCATTCCAAGGTTAGTAGTAAATTATAAATCGTTAAACAAAGTCCTAGTAGATGATACTTATCCCATACCAAATAAAAGAAGTTTGGTAACAAGAATTGTTGGTGCCAAAATATTTTCAAAATTTGATTTAAAGTCAGGATTTTGGCAAGTTGCTATTAAAGAGGAGGATAAGTTCAAAACTGCATTCAATGTTCCTGCAAGGCACTATGAATGGAATGTAATGCCCTTTGGTCTTAAAAATGCACCATCTAAGGTTCATAGAGTCATGGATGACACTCTCAAGCCATACTTTGATTGGCTCATTGTTTATATTGATGATATATTGTATTCTCGCCATCCATTGACCAACACTTCAAACATTTGAGAAAGTTTCTGCAAATAATCAAGCAAGCAGGTCTAGTTTTTTCAAAGAAAAAGCTTGAACTATTTAAAATAGAAATCAATTATTTGGGTCACACCATAAAGGATGGAAGTCTTACTCTGCAACATCATGCTATTGAATTTGCAGATAAATTTCCAGATAAGATTATTGATAAAACCCAACTTCAAAGATTCTTGGGTAGTCTGAATTACATCAGTCACTTTTATAAAAATTGTGCCCAAGATAGGAAGATTTTAAATGACAGATTGAAAAAGGATCCAAGCCCTTGGATAGAAGAACACTCACAGGCAGTGAGAAATATAAAAGCCAAATTGTCCTTGAAGACAACAATCGGCAAGTCAAAGCAGTGCCTTTACTGCTTTCAGAGGAAGCTATTCAACTTTCAGGCATTGACAAGAGAGTTCAGTCTATTTCAGAACAGATAAACTAGACTAATACTGCCTTAAGAGGCATGGCTACCCACACTTTTGTGACGAATGATTATGCCAGAAGAGAACACATCATGGACTTACAAGTCTCCACAAATACTATTGTCCATTTTGTGAATCATATCCAAGAAAAAGTCACAAGTGTTAATGATAAATTAGACTCTACTCTTTGTGAGATATCCTGCAAATCTAGAGAGTCTTTAAGAAACCATGAGGA
>JASDQU010738256.1:178880-190028 GCA_032191745.1 Picea mariana | reverse complement strand
ATCTAATCATTCAACCATAATTACAGAAATAACCAAAAGCATTCAGACACATTGCAACACAAGGTTTTACCGTGGTTCACCCCTCTAGGGCTACGTCCATAAATATCTTCTTCTTATTTATGTTTCTTCACCAAAATAGCGTTGCGTGCATTACATCATAGGATAGTAGAGAGTAATGAGGTGGACCAGTGTTGCAACAAGATCCATAACTTACGACCTAACCCTCAGCTACATCTCAATATTGACTCCATCTGAGCTCCATAGCTCTCAAAAAATCAGACTCACAAGGGTTCTTCAAAAGTAAGTTCTTCGCACCAAAAATGGACTAAGATGATAGACTCAGATTAAGATCATAATACTACTTCAATTTACCTCATACATCTTCTATTTATACTACAAAAATGGGTTAAACCCCTTACATTATGAATCCAAAACCCTACCATAGCATGGCTAGGTTTGTCCACATATCTGACAGATTTCCTCAAATCCTGTCGCGCGCTACTTCCTTTGCCCTTTGTCACAATGATCTTCCTTCTTTCTCAATGTGTGCTAATCCCTTTGGTCCATGCTTCTTTGTTTACTGCGCTTACTCTGAAAAATTCCTGCTTCAATAGGCCCCCAACACTAACTTGTGGCTCGTCCCGAGCCACTCAACTTGTGTCTGCCTCCTGCACTCATTTATGAAACTCTTGAAACTTCTGCACCAATTCATGTCTTTTTTTCCTTCATCGGTGCATTCTTCTCTATGAGGGTCTCTACGAACTGCGTTGTAACTTGCTCCTTCAACACTTGTATGCTTTCTATGTGCGCCCGTTCCATGTTGTTTTTCTCTGTTTCTAGCGTTGTTATCATTTTTTCTACTTGTTCTTGTAGGGGCTCCAACTGAGCCTATCTAACCTATCGTTCCTCTTGGACTTCTTTTACTTATACCTGCAGGTTTTTAATTTCCTACGCAACCCTCAATTTCTTCGAGATGGGCATTGTCTTATGCATCGGCTTTAGATCCTGGACTGTTGTATTCATATTTTCTTCTTTCTACTCCATATTGTATAAATGACCTGCAATTAGTTGATAATATGCAACTCTTACTACCAAGTTCTTATTCTGCGCAATAGTAATTTCTCTTGGTGCAACTCTTGTACTCAAAAACTCAATAATGTCAGCAAAATACTCATCAACTATATGTACTAAAAACAATTGTGCATCTGGAAATTTGTCTTCCAAACTGCTTGGTTCTTTTCCATTAGTAATTCTTGACAAATGGTCAGGTCCTACATTCAATCTTCTTGGATTCACCACAACTTCAAAGTCACATTCCTGAAATAATAATAGCCATCTGCATATCCTCCCCCCCAACACTGGCTTATTGACTAAATATATTAGGGATGAATGATCTGTAAATATTTTGAAGTGTTTTCCTAACAAGTAATTTCTGAATTTTTGTAATGCATAAACCATAGCTAGACCTTCTCTTTCTGTATTATTGTAGTTCTTCTTTGAATCTGACAGCTTCCTGTTTGCAAAATCTATGGGGTGATCTATATCACCTTCTCCTGGATGGGTTAATATTGCTCCTAATGTTATTGTAGATGCATCCACATGCACATGAAATTCCTTTGACCAATATTGAAACACTAGAATTGGCGCAGTGACCATCTTTTCCTTCAAAATATCCAAACTCTTAATGGCACTCATCATTCCACTAGTACTTGATATCCTTCTTCATTAACTTCTCCATTAGTGCAGTGATCTGTGTGTATCCCCTTATGAACTTCTTGTAATATCCTGTATGGCCAAGTGTACTCTTCAACTGCCACACTGAATCCAGTGGTGGTAAGTTAACTATGACAACAATTTTAGCAGGATCAACTAGCAGACCCTGTTTACACACCACATGTCCTAAAAAAATACCAAAAGGTGCGTTGAAAATACATTTATTGATATTCAATGAGATTTGACATTGTCTACACATGTCCAACATCAATATTAGTACTGCGACATGGTCCTTTAGTAAACTAGAGTAAGTAATGGGGTTCAAAGTTGGGTGATTGGAACATTCTTTGCCTTTCCACCCATCAACGCATAAGGAAAGCAATATAAACGTGGGAGTAGACTCTTGCTGCTCAGAGATTTTCTCTCACCCATTGGTTGTATTGATGTAAAGTAGGAAGAAAATTGGATAACAACAAAGTAGGTAGGCGAAGGAAAAGTGGGCTAAACACAATGAGACAGACCAGGAGGAATGATGTAGGTTATCATAGGCACATTGGAAGAAACAAATCCAAGAAAATAAAGACAAGTTGGGCTAGTAGAGTGGGCTCAACAAGTCGAGTTGCATACAAAGCTTCATCAAGGTTTCATATATAGACCCCACAATTGGTCAATATAGTAAGTACCTATAATACTTCAACTATTTATTTTCTTAACTAACTTGGGATTCTAAATTTTGTGATGCATTTGCTAGTTTAGAATAGTGTAGCATGAATAAATAGAAATCTTTTCGAGAAAACCCAGGTGCCCTGGGAGTTTTTCAGCATGCTAAATCCATTTCTGCATTCATAAATGAATTTTGAACAACAAAAAATAGTGATTCGTGTAAATTTATATCGTCGGATTCCGACAAAAAAATCCATTTTGTAGAACAACAAGCCAATGCCATTGCTAAATATATTGCATGAATATGGGCTCAATACACCAACATGTGGAACAAATGAGTACATACCTAGATCCAGATATATGGAAACATATTACATGAATGTAGGCCACATGCATTGATATGTCAAATAGAGTATAAACCTAGATCTAGAGCTAGATATGGTGAATATGACACATGAAGCAAAGGCATTATAGTGATTACATGCCAATTAAGATGGTGAAGTGATTACGCGCCAATTAAGGTGATTGAAGGATTATGTGTCAATCACATGTGAATTAAGGTAGTGGAGTTATCACCATGTATAATGTAATTTTATAAGAGAGACCTAATGTTATAAGGAGGCCCCTTCTTTCTTATTGGATTATCCATTTTTAAAACTATGGTTGCTTATGACACCTAAGTTATATCTAAAAACAACAAAAGTTAATATTAATGTAAAGAGTAGCATTATTTACCTAGAAATCTTCACTATCAATTGAAAATTGCAATCCTTAAATGTGAACCAAATATTTCACAAATAAATGTAACTCAATATTCAGATCACCTAGATATAAGGCCAAATAACAAGGCAAAGTGTTTGATTGGATTACATAAAGCACTTTGAAATGAAAATGGAAAAAAGTTTGTACGCAAAATTGGGAAATAAATAATTTCACGTGATTGGTTTACATTTCTCAAACTAATGCTAGTAAAATATCAAAATAAATAATTTCACGTGATTGGTTTACATTTCTCAAACTAATGCTAATGAAATATAAAAGACGGGAAGCCTATGGCTATACTTTCCTACTTTTGGCAAGAACTAATAACTTAACGAGAATATTAACCACATTATTTAATTTTTATAAAAGCAAAACAATTGTATATCATATTTATTGAGGAGTTATGTTTCTTGAGGGGTTGTGTGTTTTTTAAATGATGCATTATAGAAATACATCAGTTCATAAATTTATAATTATAATATAATTATAATGTAATTAATATTTTATCTCTTATTATGTTGATACACATATATTTATTGGAAATGGTTAGAATTAATAGGATTTTAATCACACATGCGATTTTAATGGACAATATCTTATATGCTTGAATATTTTTCATCGTCATTTCAAGTATTAACTCATTTGCATAATAAAAGATGTCAGCTCTTTTTTCACTGAGGTCGTTCACTTCCTAGGTTGTCCGTTGTCTTTAAAATTAATGTTGCGTGCGTGGAGACTTAGATATAATGTTGTGTACTATACTTCTTTAAACAAATAATGTTTCCTACCATACTTCTTTAAACTTAAAAATAATGTTGAGTGAGAGACTTTTTTTAAGTAATGTTGTGTGAGTGTCTATATATGTTGAGTGAGTGTGTGGAGAGAGAGAATCTTGAAATCTGATGTGAACTGGGTGAGAGAATATTTCAAAAACTACAACAATGGCGGACACTACAGGGAGCTGAAGACTAGTTCCAACCTTTTCGGATTCGGTATCCGCGATGTGTTACACTAGTTTGGTTTTTAACTGGAACTGTTTTTTTCTTTTTTTGGTTACGATTTTTTTCGTTCCCTATATCTCCTCCCGCCATGCATTTACCTCCTCCTAGCTGGGTTAGAGACTTAAATGTTACTTATTTGGGGTCTGTTCCATGACACCTACCCTCATTTACTAGAGCATGTCATCTGACTTATCCATTATGATACTATTTATAGGCCCTGGTTCCTAGGTAGAACATCCTCAACTTAACCTTTCGCTAATTGACTTTTGGATTGACTCCCCTGCCAAAGAACATTCGGTGGAGCCTAGGTGGCGGATCGCCATAGTCATGCCGGGCTGGGATGACATCTCGAAAGATGTTGATGCACTTATGAAGGTTACAAATGAGGTTATTTGGCAGCAGGCTGGCCTTTTCGACAGTGCTGACTCCCTGGGGAATGGTACCCTATCCTTAAATTCTACACAGGGTGATTTGACATCCCATCGACCTTCTCTTTCTACCGTTAAGCCTTGTTTACCTCCCACTTTCACTGGTGTTATCCCTGGTCTAACAAATTGTGCCCGTAAAATTGCAAAGGTTTTCGTCGCTCATAGAGAGGCTAGTTTACACAGAGAGAAAACTCCCCCTACATCACAGAAGAGGGAGTTTTATCTTGCAGGTCTCTCCCGTAGCCGACAACGACTGTGGAAACCAAATAAAGAATACATAAAGATGGTTTTGGGGTCGGATGTGGGGCTCGAACATGCGGCTAGATTGGATTTATGTGGTCTTGCTGGTAGGGTATCCTATTGTTATCTCTGCAATGTCACTTTACAGGATTGGGTTAATAGTCAGTGGGTTCCCCGGTTAGGTTACACACCAAAAATATTACACCTAACCAAGGGATGTTTAGGTTTCATCTGCAAGTCCCCTGAAGAATTGTCCATTCTGTTGGAGAGCAGGTGGGTTATGGGGGGCAACAACCTCATGTTAAAGCGTTGGCACGTTTCTCTCAACCCAACTTCCGAGTACTTTTAGTTGTGCCATCTGTGGGTGCTTCTACCGGGCTTACCCATCCACCTCTTGAATCAAGTAGCACTCATGGCGATCATAAACTCTCTTGGCTCTTTTATCTCTATGGATAGTTTTAACCTTACCACTACGGTTATAAAGGTGGCGTGAGTCTTGGTCAAAATTGACATACACAGTGGTCTTCTAGAAGTATTAGAGATCGAATGGCGGGGTTGTAAGACACTACAACGAATTGA
Source organism: Picea mariana (assembly GCA_032191745.1). Classification (NCBI taxonomy): domain Eukaryota; kingdom Viridiplantae; phylum Streptophyta; class Pinopsida; order Pinales; family Pinaceae; genus Picea; species Picea mariana. The sequence goes on along the minus strand of JASDQU010738256.1, from coordinate 184,642 downwards.
TTTCCTAGGCATTCGTTTTAGGTGTAGCATTTTCCATTACGCCAGTCACTTTCGACAGGACTATAAAGGACGGGTTTCCATGGACGATTCAGAGGACACAGATCTGCAAGAGATTTTGTATAACTCTTCATCAGAGGCTACCCTTCCCGACGGAGGTCACCAGTCCAACATCGCCCTCGGAGAGTCTCTCGGGTAAGTTAAGGTCATACTACCCTGTGATTTTTTCTACTTTAACTTGTTTGGAAAAAGAGACTCTGGATGCTTTTGGATGGTTAAAACAAAATACTTCTTTTGAGGGGAGGCCCTTAGTGTCGGCTTCGGTTTATGTTGGGCCCGCTATCGGGTATTCTTTCCAGCAGGTGGAAAAGGAGCCCATTTTTGTACCTCTGTCAGACGACGTCATCCAGGAAAATACCAGGAGTCCCAAACCTTTAGAGGTCTTAGGTCATATTACTTCACTCTCAACTGATCCAGGTGAATCCTACCATCATTGTTCCACCTCCAAGTTTCCCTTTATCCCTTGCAGGAACCCTTCTACACTACCCCATTATCATGAATCGAAGGAAACTGATTCCTCATTAAACGAGGTATTAGACTCCCTGATACCTTACCTAAGAGACCCCTCTGTTACTATCCCTTTGCCTGTCTTTTTGGGGAACTCTGTGTATAAAAACTTGTCTCAGGATGGGGAAGCTAGTACTTCATGACCAATTGGTGTAGGTAATAGAAAGGAATTTTCTTGGTCACGTGGCTTGGGAATTGAGTACTCCCCCATAAAAACCTGTAGTGATAGAAAAAAGCGTTCGACCTCCTCCTCCCAACAACCTGTTTCAATTTTTCCTTCCACTGATAGTGGGGCACTTAGAGCGGTGAAATCCCTTGCTAGGGCGAAGTAATGATTTATCTATGCCTAAATATTCGAGGTGTAGGGGGCTCCCTAATAAGTTCCTATGTTTGACGACTTTTGGATAAAACTTTCTCGGATATCTTATTTTTACAGGAAAGTCTGGTCCTTGAACAAAAAGCTAGAAATTTCATGAGGGGCTTGCGCCCCTCATGGGTCACATGTGCTGTTAGCTTGATGGGGACCTCAGGTGGACTTTTGGTTTCTTGGGATCCAAACAAATTTGAATTGGTACCTTACCTCTCTGTTGGTGGCATTTTATTGACAGGGATCTAAATTGCAAGCAAGAGGAATCTTACATTATTAAACACATATGGCCCTTGTGTGGAGAGAAAGAAATTCTAGAACGTTGTGGCAGACAATGGTCTTCTCTCATACAAAAATTTGATCAATGCGGGAGATTTGAATTTTACATTCTCACCTAGTGAAGTTTGGGGAGGATCTACACAGGTGAGTCCCTTGTCAAAATATTTCGAAGCACTTTTTCAGACCAATTAGTTAATTGATGTCCAACTGGACAGAGTAGTCCCCACTTGAAGGAATGGGTGCATAGGGACCAACTCTATTGCCAAACGACTGGACAGATTTTACGTATCTAAAGAGCTCCTATATGGAGTTAGTTTATATCGTTCCTAGGTGGAATACCCCTATGTTTCCGATCACGCTCCGATCCTTTTACAACTAAGATTGGGCCGACTTACAAACCTTATTTGTTTAAACTCAATTCATAGTGGCTTCAGGAAAAGGATTTCATATCCCTTGTACACAAGATCTGGACAGATCCACTATACCTTTCTGAAGGAGGCAGGAATCATAGAATCATTTGGAAGATAAAGGATCTAAAGAAACAGACAAAGCTTTGGATCAAGGAAAAAAATAGAAAAAACATTATGAAGCTGGAGAATTTGGAATTGGATATTAATGAATATCTCGTGCATCGGGCCGGTGGTGATTTCTCTCAGGATATAGAACAGAAACTAAGTATTATGGAACATGAAAAAAAAACATTACTAAAAGCAAATGAAGATCCGTGGAGGCAACACAGCAGGGCTATATGGATATAGGGTAGAGACTAGAACACAAAGTTCTTTCATCAATATGCTTGTTATAGAAAAAACTGCAAACACATATGGGAGATTTTAGATTCCAATGGAATTTGTCATACATGTCAGGAGGATATAAAAGCAGAGGTTGTGAAATGTTTCAGTAATTTCTTCAAGGCACAAGAACTTCAATAAACAAGTGAACAATGCAGATTAGTTGGGCTTTTCTCCCGTCTGGTAAATGATGTTCAGAAGCAAGCTCCCTTTTTCGGCCTATTAACTTAGAATAATTGAGGGATGTTTTATTCATGTTTAAGAAAGATAAGAGTCCTGGGTCCGATGGTTGGACATCAGAGTTTTTCACTTTCTTTTTTGATCTAGTGGGAGTCGACCTTTTAGAGATGGTTGAGGAATCTAGGATGAAGGGGCAGATAGCTAGCGACCTCAATTCAAACTTTATAGCCCTCATCCAAAAATCAAATAATCCGACTACCTTCAATGATTTCAGACCCATTTCTGTTTGCAATCTTTGTTACAAGTTAATTTCAAAGATCATAGAAAATTGTATCATACCTATCCTATCTAGATCCCTCTCTGCTCAACAAATCAACTTTCTGAAGGGACGAGAAATACAGGACGCCATTGGCACTGCACATGAAAGCCTTCACAACATTAAAAAGAAGAAACATAAGTCAATTATTTTGAAGCTGGATCTACAAAAAGTGTATGATTGTATTGACTGGGATCTACTAAGAATGGTCTTAATTCAAATTGGTTTTGGGTTACAATTCACTAACTAGATAATGAGATGTGTCTCTTCATCTTCCTTTATTGTTTTAGTAAATGGTGAAGCTACAAATTTCTTCAGGAGCGGCCGCAGATTACGTCAGGGATGCTCTTTATCCCCTTTGCTATTCATTTTGGTATTGAAGGGTCTTAACATACTACTTAAAGAAATCAAAGCGGAAGGGAAGATTACAGGCATAAGAGTTTCTAGAATGATTAAGATCCTTCATATTTTCTTTGTGGATGTCATTTTAATCATGACAAACGCTTCTATTAATGAATGGATAGAAATCGATGGTATTATCAAATTCTTCTACAAAGCATCAGGCTTAAAGGTAAATGAACAAAAATCAAATGTACTACACGTAGGGTTATTGGAGGCAGACTTGGCCCTGTACAAGACTATTTTTCCATATAATTTTTCAAAGCTAGCTACAGGTTTTAGATATGGTTTTTATTTGACTACTGGGCTACACAAAAGTGTTGACTGGAACTGGTTGTTGTCCAAGATGGAGAAAAAAATAGACCTTTGGTGTAATAGATGGTTATCATTAGGTGGACAGTTTATTTTGGTTAAATCTACTCTTGAAAGTCTGGTTGTTTACTGGATGTTGTTGGAAACCATCCCATGCACTGTTTTAAACAAGATCAGGAATATAATTTTTAATTTCCTCTAGAGAGGAAACAAGGACTCTTCTCATTTCCAACTTTGCAGATAGGACACTCTAGAAAAACCAAAAAGCTATGGAGGTTGGGGGTTCCACAATATCTTTCACTTCAGTAAATCCTTAGTAGAAAATACTCTCTAGAGGGTTCTAATGGGTGTAGGCATATGGCATGAAGTTATAAAAGATAAATATTTACCATCTACCACTATTATAAACTAGCTCAGATCACCTACTTTCAACATGACCGCAATCTCAAAAATATGGGGTGACCTCTTAAAATCCATTCACCTGATCATGCAATGGCTTAGTTGGATTCCTGGTTCACGACACCTTGTGGCTCTTGATAGAGACAAGATCCTGGGATTGGATGATAGATCCATTCTCTCCCTAGAATTTGTTTCTTTTTTAATACATAATAAAATCGCAGTTCTCTCACAGGCGAGGAACCTTGCTGAACAAGTTGGACCCTTGACCAGTTGGTATAGGTATGAGGACCTTGGACTATCGGGATTGATGGCATCTGAATGAGAACGTTACTACATGTCTCTCATCAACGCAGGAGCCTCCATACATGATGTTGATGATACTTTAATGTGGATGGGAGGTGACCATTCAAGGTACCTCACTACAAAAAATGTTTACTTGGCTCTTATCTCCACACAAGGTTGCTCGGGTATTGATGGATGTGTTAGAATATAGAAGATTGTGCTCGTTTTTCCATTGACAATACCCTTGTCACCCAACCATAGGTCGAAGCCACCCTATGAGCACCTTGACCTTGACAGAGAAAAGAATCCTAGTAGCAATCCAATAGCCAAGAGAGGCTAATGCACCAAGCAAGAAGAGAAACCAAAGCTGATCAGATAGTCCCACCTAGAAACTGGCGCAACACCTTCCCTAGAAACTTGCACACAAAACTGCCAACTGCAGTGTGCACAATTGGCTTTCTGCAATTCTGAGAATGTGAAAAATGAGAAATGGTGCCTTGTATTTATAGCAATCTGGCAGACTTGCCTGGGCCGACTTCTCCTTCTGGGTATTAATTAATTCATATTAATTATATTTCTGCAGCTGACATCTCGTCTAGGGTTTCCTTTACTTCTTTGCTTCCTTTCGGAATATTATAATCTCATCATAGGTCACAATAGAGGTTCATACCTCCCGAAGATACCATAATATCAACACTCCCTCCTAGCTAGGGAGGTATGTTATTGAGCACAAACAGACCATTCAATTGGTAGTATCACGAGCACTGTCATTATTATCCATCTGGATAATCTCCTATGACAACTGGTACAATATCAACTGATAGAACACACCTGTGTTTATTTATGGTAGTACGCAACTACTCAAACCGTGACACACAGTCACAACAAGTGGAACAAATCCACCACAGTAGTATATCTCTACTGTCTGGAGACAACTGGTACCATTCATCCGGTAGCATCAATATAGTTGTATAGACTATCTCATGAGCACCATCATCACTATCAGTTTTATTAGTTGCATCATCTCTCGAAACCATACTCCATCTGAGTAATCGGACATGATGCTAGATAAGTCACTCACACCACAGAGTGATACAAGAGCAATTCTTCTAATCCTAGAAGAGTAAATGTTCTGAACCATTTTCCATCTGGGAAATCTTTGTCCTTTGCTCATCCATCTAGCTAATAATCATTTTCAAAATTGTTGATGGTCTTCAAGTCAATCAGAACAAAATACAACACAACTATGTCTATCCATAGTAGTACATAACTACAATCCAGTGGTACACTACCACACCAAGTAGCAAACAAGTACTTGATCAGTAATATATAGTCATGAACAGTGGAACACATCCACCATAGTAGTATACATCTACTGTCATATGGTCTTCATAACAATCATCTGATATCAACCTGCACAGAAACAATGTTATGATATAAACTGAATCATCTGGGCCAATCTTTCACTCACATCTGTAAGATCTGAAACAATATCTTCCCTCAGTATAGAACATCAACAATGGGCTATCTTCCCTATTCTTCTCAAACAAGGAAGAATGATTATTCTGATTTCTGAGCCTGGACCATTCCTCACCCTGGGCCATTCCTCCGACACTAAACAAAGTGTAACCTGGAGAGAATGAATACACCCTAAGGAATGACTGTCCCTTATTTCTGAACTTGGACCATTCCCCACCCTGGGCCATTCTTCCTACACTAATCGAAGTGCACCCTGGAGAGAATGTCTAAACCCTAAGGAATGACTGTCCCTGATTGCTGAGCCTGGACCATTCCCCACCCTGGGCCATTCTTCCTACACTAATCAAAGTGCACCCTGGAGAGAATGTATAAACCCTAAGGAATGACTATCCCT
>JASDQU010738256.1:162651-175452 GCA_032191745.1 Picea mariana | reverse complement strand
TTATAATCTCGTCATAGGTCACAATAGAGGTTCATACCTCCCGAAGCTACCATAATATCAACAGGATGGAGGCGTGGCTTATGGAAATGGGATATCCAACTTAAAATAAAATTATTCACTTGGTTGGCAGTAGAGGGAAAGATACTTACATCGGATACACTCCAAAAAAAGGGTTGGGAAGGCCCCAATCAGTGTCCATTATGCAAGAGAAAAGTCGAAGACATAAACCATCTCTTCATTAGTTGCTTTTTCACAAAATCAATCTGGGAAAGATTAAACACTTTTCTGAGTTTCAAGGGTGCATGGACAGGTTCATCATTTTCAGATTGTTATAAATCCTGGACAAAGGAGAAAGAAAATATTTCATATCTCCCGGCCCTTATCTGTTGGTATATTTGGTTGGAGAGAAACTCTGCAATTTTCGAGAATATTTCTCCCTCTGCACTTTTGGTAACCATAAAAACTATTGGCGCCCTCAAAAGAAATCATTTTAGAAATAAGCCTTTACAATATTGTACATTTTCCTTTTCTCACCATACGGGAAACACTCTAGCATGTTTTGATGGTGCAACTCGGGCTGATGGCAAACAATGTGGAGCCGAGGGTGTCCTAAAAACACCTGAGTCTACTGTTATTAGATGGATGATGAATTGCGGTGAGGGCACTAATACTAAAGCAACACTTATGGGAGTCTAGGCAACATTGACTTTGGCACACCACCTATCTATACATAAACTACAGATCCTGGGGGATTCAAAGGTGGTCATAGATTGTCTAAAAAAAAAAGGTAGATTACAAGCATGTGCAATTGAGGGCTGGAATATCAAAGTGCTGGAATTAATTAAAGTTTTTCAGGAATTAAGCTTTCAACATATATATAGGGTACACAACAAGGAGGCAGACACATTATCAAAGAAATCATCTTTGGAACCTGAAGGCAGAATCACTTTTTACAGCTGGCTAAATGGCGCGGAGGTTCCCAGAAAACACATCCATCTGTTCTAGTGTTGATTTCACTTTTTGACAAAGTTTTTTGGGCTTGATGTTTCTACTTTCCATTGATCGGATGTAGACAAATGTACAACCAATCGTTTGGATTAGACTTATTGCACTCACACTTTTTTTTGAGTTTTTGAACTCTGAACTTATATATTCTTTTGTAATATCTAAAATTATCTTTCTTAGACAGTATTATAGTTTTATATCCCAAGTGGATCTATGATGTAAAAAAATTATATATCCAATATAATTGAGCAATTTTCCTTTTGGAAAAAAAAAGTCTGTGGAGAGATAAAAATAATGTTTAACTTTGGCAATCATTTTACCTTTACCACTCTAGCCAGTAATTTTACTTTTAGCACTCTATAGTGCAAATGGAATTGAGGCTTATGAAAATGTGATAGTGCTAATGGAAACCATTAGGATTATATTAGGGTTAGGGTTTGTATCACTATGAACAAATTTAATAGATGTTAAATTAGATGTTCAATGAATGCCTTATCTAATGCAAAATCAAAATGTACAACATATCTAAATTGCCTATTGATGTTCATCAACAATTATGTGACTATACTAATTAATAGAGTAAACTAGCTTGCAAATTTCAACCATATAAATAATTTTTAATGACTTTACACATTTTGCAAAAATATCTAAGTTCATCAACAATTATGTAATTGTGCTAGTTAATAGAGTAAGCTAGCTTGCAAATATACAAAAGACAAGGATAAAAAAATATGCAGAAGACATGGATAAAAAAGTGATGATTTTTCCACCATATAAATATAAATTATTAAATTAATTTTTAATGGTTTTACCCATTTTTCAAAAGCATTCAGGACACATGGATAAAAAAGCAATGGTTTTATATTTATAAATTATATCATATTAATAAAGGAAAGAATAAGGATTCATTTCTTGATATCAGAACTTCTTTCTGATAATAGCTATTCGCTCTGTGTTTTGTTTAAAGATTTTTAGGCTTTGTGTGTGCAAAGAATCCAGAGCCGTATCAAGAGTCTCGGGTCCTTGAAAGACAAGATTTCCACTCTTGCGACTCACATTTTGAAGCCGTATTAGAATTCTTGGGCTCTTGAAAGACAGAGTTTCCACTTCTGCGACTTCCAGAAAGATTTACTAGTCTCTGCCTGAGCAGTCGGCCAGGAGCCTGTCTGACATTCTCTTTCTCCGGAACAGAGGACTAAGACTAAAAGCCCTGATTTTCTGTGTAGATATAGTAATTTCTACTAGAATGGATTCTGCTAGCATTTCTTTCAGAGATATTAAAAATGCCGAAGAACAGTCTACTCCTGCAAGAGACTCTATAAATAGCCTAGAATCCATGTTTTCTTATAATAGATCCAATAGTTTAAACTATGCAAACATTGAATAAGTTGAAACACAGCCTCAAGCTGCTTGGAAACTACCTCCTATTTCTCCAAACCAAGTCTATGGGGACCTAAAAATGTTCCATCTCAAAGCTGTAACACGAATCATTGTTAAAGAGTCTGTAAGCAGAATACAACAAAATAGTGATGTAAGTCAGACTATTTCTTTGATAAATGTCAAAGAAGTACAAGAAGAAGCCAAAAGACATGGGACGAATCATCTCCATTTTGGATGCATCAGAGTAGGAATCACTCCTCTGGTTCATAAAGGAATATATGCCTATGTCCTATGTATAGTCAAAGACTTAACACATCACAAGTATACTGATTCTTTAATAGGTGGAATTGTTGCCCCTCTTTCAAATGGGCCTGTGTATTTTGACTGCTATCCAAACTTTTCAGTCTACACTTTTGATGAGAATCTGGGAGATATTCTTAAACTCCAGATTAGAACTACTGGATTTGATATGGTTTCATATAGAACTAATATATCAATCCAAACTAGGGGATGCTTCAGGCATACCAATACCATGTTTCTTGCAGTTTTGCATACCCCTAGCAGAATATCTCAATCTAGCACTTTAGTGATGACTGATCCACTAAATCAAAAAATGGAACATCAATTGATTAAATGGGAAAACATTTCTTTCCCTACTGATTGGGTTATTGATACCCCCAGAATTCCAATTCCAAGATCTATTACTTCTACCCAGATTAAAGAATCCTCATCCTCTGCAATGATTTCTTTTCCACAAAGAAACTTATCCAGAAGTAATTCTATAGCTTCATCTTCTTCATCCTCCACACTTTGTTTACACCCCTCACTTCAAATCCTGTCTAAAAATACTGGTCATCCACCTTTTGCAGTTTAGTGTCCAGATTGTACAAAGTTAGTTACCTTATCTTATCTTTGTACATATAAAGAAGATGAACAAATACAATTTGAACATGAAAATCATAATCCCAGAACAAATATTCCACCTCCTACATCCACTGCAAAAGATTCTTGCCCACATCCACAATGTTCAGATTTCCCTTTCCCACATGACTCTCATATTTTGGTCATCCAAACAAGATTTCCTTCAGAAGAAATCCAAAGAAGGCAAGCAATTGTCATAGATGACACTAGAAAGCCTTCTTATCCTGAAATTCAAAAATTTCTTTCCCTAATGAAAGGATGTCCAAGAAGCAAGGTTAAAAATGAATTGATGAAAGAAATGATGAAATGGGATCTATTTACACATCCACAAGAAGATTCCTTTGCCAGAGCCACCTCAAACAATGAAAAAATCCAGTTGGCAAACTAGTGGAAAAAATTCATGGAAGAAAAAGAGATGTATATTTCATTTTATGAATGGAAAAATCCCAGAAGATGTTTTCCTCAAATCTGTTTAGAAAAACATCTCAAACCACAAGCAACAAGTATTGTTTGTTGTCCTGTCCAAACTCTTTCCATTTATGATATAGGGAAAGAAATAAGAAATTTGAAAAAGACTGTCAAGATTCAGAAGAAAAAAACAGAAAATGAGAACAAAGAGGTCTTGCAAGTAAGTCATCAAAAGTATCATGTTCTCATCAATTTACAGATTCAAGAAATGTCTTTCCAACTGAAAGTACTAATTGACACAGGATCTGATCTAAACATGCTACATAAAGATATCATTCCTGTTAAGTTTTGGGAAAAAACCCAAGCAATTGCTGTTGGACTTGGAAATATTCCAACATAAATTTTTTTCTAGATCCCCGAGGCTACATTATGTTTCCAAGACCATTGTCTCAAACTAAAATTCCTGCTATCAGACTTCCCCATAGGATGTGTTCTTTGAACTCTTTTTCTAGCAGCAGTCTCCCCTCATGGATCCACAATGGTCACAAAAGACAAGCCTGGATATTTTATCATCATCCCTAATGGACAAAAGAAAATTGTAGTAAAACTACCCTTTGTCTCCATCCCTAGGATGTCTGATATGGTGCAAACCATAAGAGAAAAGAGTCTCAAGATAGAAGAACTAAAAACATTTCAATATGGAATGAGACTAAATGAGAAATTGGCAAAAGAAGTAGTACAACAAAAAATTCTTTTGTTAAAACAGGAATTCATTGATTCAATTTGCTCTGAGAATCCTACAACATTCTGGAAACAAAAGAAGCATGAGATTTCTTTACCATACAAAGAAGATTATCAGGGTAAACCTTGTAAAAGCAGAGCAATCCCGATGAATGGTGAGTATCAAAGACTTTGTGCAGAAGAAATTAAAGGACTGTTGAAGAAAGAGCTAATCAGAGAATCTACTAGCCCATGGAATTCTATGGTTTCTATGTTAACAAACATTCAGAAAAATTAAGAGGCATTCCAAGGTTAGTAGTAAATTATAAACCGTTAAAGTCCTAGCAGATGATACTTATCCCATCCCAAATAAAAGCAGTTTGGTAACAAGAATTGCTGGTGCCAAAATATTTTCAAAATTTGATTTAAAGTCAGGATTTTGGCAAGTTGCTATTAAACAGGAGGATAAGTTCAAAACTGCATTCAATGTTCCTGCAGGGCACTATGAATGGAATGTAATGCCCTTTGGTCTTAAAAATGCACTGTCTAAGGTTCAGAGAGTCATGGATGACACTCTCAAGCCATACTTTGATTGGCTCATTGTTTATATTGATGATATACTTGTATTCTCGCCATCCATTGACCATCACTTCAAACATTTGAGAAAGTTTCTGCAAATAATCAAGCAAGCGGGTCTGGTTTTTTCAAAGAAAAAGCTTGAACTATTTAAAACAGAAATCAAGTATTTGGGTCACACCATAAAGGATGGAAGTCTTACTCTGCAACATCATGCTGTTGAATTTGCAGATAAATTTCCAGATAAGATTATTGATAAAACCCAACTTCAAAGATTCTTGGGTAGTCTGAATTACATCAGTCACTTTTATAAAAATTGTGCCCAAGATAGGAAGATTTTAAATGACAGATTGAAAAAGGATCCAAGCCCTTGGAYAGAAGAACACTCACAGGCAGTGAGAAATATAAAAGCCAAATTGTCCTTGAAGACAACAATCGRCAAGTCAAAGYAGTGCCTTTACTGCTTTCAGAGRAAGCTATTCARCTTTCARGCATTGACAAGAGAGTTCAGTCTATTTCAKAACAGATAAACTAGAMTAATACTGCCTTAAGAGGCATGGCTACCCAYACTTTTGTGACGAATGATTATGCCAGAAGAGAACACATCATGGACTTACAAGTCTCCACAAATACTATTGTCCATTTTGTGAATCATATCCAAGAAAAAGTCACAAGTGTTAATGATAAATTAGACTCTACTCTTTGTGAGATATCCTGCAAATCTAGAGAGTCTTTAAGAAACCATGAGGATTTAATGGAAGGTTTGGGACAAGCTTTCTCTAATATGGGAAAGACATTAACAGAACTCAAGCAAAAGGATAGCATCCTTGACAAGCCTATCCCTGATCAGTTCATCCTTCCAAGTCCTCCTATTTCTATTTTGTCTCCTGTATATAAACCCCTTGAGACAGAAACCAAGAAGAAGTTTCCACATCACTTCCCTCCAGAGAAGAAAACAGAAGAAGATAAACCTGAAACTTCAAATCCTGACAAACCAGAGTCCTCCTCAAAACCGGAACTCTTTGATAGAGAACATATTTCTCTGGTATCTATTCAACATCCTGCATATGAAAACCTTCCACATCATACTAGTAGACCTCCAGCTCCAGACCTTATAGGGAAAGGGAGAATGCCAGAAACCCAAAAATTTGCTGAGGATTGGTTCCAAGAATGGAACATTGACAATCTGTTCGTTGCACAAATTAGATAAATGATAGACAGAATGTATGTCTCCTACAAGATCATGTGCATGAAGGGAAAGACAGAGGTAGAAGCCTGCAAGTCCCTTATCCAGTGCTTCACAGGCACTTTGAGCAAATGGTGGGAAGTAATCTCATCTCCTGTAATGATTGTAAAGATGGAAGCTGAAGTTCTCAGAGATGAACAAGGCGATATAGTCTATAACATTGATGGGACTCCTCACAATAACATGATAGGAGCCCTAACCACTGCTATCCTTGAGCACTGGTGTGGAACAAAAACTGAATTGGCTGACAAACTGAGCTAGTCTTAATGAACATGAAGTGCAGAAAAATGTCTGAGTATGATGAATTCCATAAGGAATGGACTCAGAGGATATTTGAAGTACAAGACAGCCAAAACCTTCTTTGGAAACAAGTTTATTTGGCATCCATACCAAGTAAATTTGTAGAATACTTGAAAATGCAGGAAGTTTTCAAACTTCCTTATGAAATGTACACATGGGGAGAAATCTACTCCCTCATTACCAAGGCCTTGATTGGACTATGTGTCCAAATGAAAGTTCATAATTCTGTATCTAAACTATCCCATCTTCCTGACCAGATGATCTGAAAATAGAAGGCTGACTTGTTATGCTATGCAGGCACCCCTACTTCATTAAAAATAAACTTTATAGGACCTTGCTTCATGTGTTCAAATATGCAAAATAAACTTATGTGTTAAGTTTAGGCTTCTTCCTTTAAATGTTCATGTATATTTTTGTAAATGCTTATGTATGAGGATATGTTCTTTTGAATGGTTAAATATGTGCTTGAAATGAAAACACATCAACAAAACTTGCAGCAAATAAACCATCAAACGCATAACAAGAACAACATGATAAAGGAGTTCACCCCCCTACGGGCTACATCTCCTTGAGCCTCCATAATGGACTTGGCTCTCTGGGATTAATTCGTCAAAATTTCTTTTACAAGCTACTGCTCAACTCCAATGGAAAAACAAACTGCACCATTAAGATCAGAACACATAAAAACCCCAAAAACGACTAATAGAACTCTGAAAACGGATCATGGCTCATTCGGGCATGACCTCTTCTACATGTGGCCATAAGCTTCCCTGAGCTTCTCTTTGGCAAAAACACCTATAAAAGTCCTCAAAAGCCTCTGAAACCTGTCCCAATGTGTTCAGAGCATAATAATTAGCCAAACATGATATTTAAATCACAGAAAACAGACATAGGCTCACCAAACCATGTCCTCCATCAAAGAGGGCTTCGAGCTCCCTAGAGCTTCCCGAAAATTCAATGGTGAAAAACTTGCAGAAGAAGTCTTCAAATGGCTGTGAAAATGGCACCAATGGATCCATCACGTCCAAAAACCCATGGCTGGGCTTTTACGGCACCTCAATCGGCCAAAAACTGAGAAAGTTAGACCTCCTCCATTCTCCTCCTTCTACTTTGCTGGAACTGGCTCTACAAAACACACCTCTGTGTGCATTAACTTGGAACACGCTCCAAAATGCGCGTTTAAACCCAACACCGAGCGGTTTCAAATAACCGTGCAAACTGTAGGACGGTTAGGGCACCTCCAGCCCCAACCGCCTAGCTCTCGGGCATATGTCCATGTGACCTCGCGCAATAATGAAAAGGGCTTAATGGTTATGAAACCGTGTCAACCGTTGGAAACCGCACGCAAAAGTACAACCACACGTACACGCATTGTAATATGGTCAAATGTATACAACCATGGGTTATTAAACCCACACAAATGTTTAAACGGGCGCCACATTATATATATATATGTTTAAACACAAACTTTGTTTAAAACATACCCGCGACATTTTATACAACTCCGCGCTATATATTAAAACATACGGGCATATGTAACGGAACCATGGCTACACAATTGGAACCCCGCGCGAATCGTTACAAAAATGCAAATTTAAATATAAATGCATTGACATATGAAACAAGAACCAAGTGGCGACATAATGGTTAGCGGAAAGTTGTTAAAGCATTGGATAGTAGAGGAGGTCAGCGGTTAATTCTGGTCGACCCCAAAACTTTTGAACCCAAGACCAAATAGTCAAAAATCGGGGTGCCACATGGCATCCCGTGATTGGGCCACGTGGCACCCAATCATTTGCCATCAAAACTGCCACGTGTCGACATCTGATTCGACGAAGTCAACCAACTAGATCATGCCACTTGTCAACCGCTAATTGGCCCACGTCACTGCCACGCGTCTCTACCGTACGCTGTCACCTGCCACGTCATCCCGGGCCACGTAGGATGCTGACATCATCATGTGCCACGTGTCACCCTTCCAGTGGTGACACATGTCACTTCCGGATTGATCAAACCGTACACTGAAAGTGCCAAATATGCATGACACGTGTCATGCCCTAGAGCCGCCACGTGTCATGTACGGACCTGCCACGTGTCCTGTACGGACTGTACGGACAGATACAGTCAGCATCAAATTTTTGCCTGTTTGGCTCGGCGAACAGATCGCGATAACTTCTCCATACAGACTCCGTTTGCGAAAGTAAATATACCGCCGGAATTAGGAAGACGAGACGGACGCAATGGCACTGTTTTCGTCGCAATCCAAGCACTTTGAAAATTGAGCAAAATTTTGCCCCCTGGTCTAGATTTTGATCACCAGAAGTCTATTTGTGAAAAATATGGATTATACATATCTGATCCTGTCAGAAAGAAAAGAAAGAAAAAGAGAGAATTCAAAGAGAAAAAGAGGGAGAAGTATAAATATAGATACAGGCCTAAAACCCACTACTATGAGCCTGATGACATTCATCTGAAAACCCATACTCATCAGGCCAAGCAACAAATTCAGCGTTGGATTTGTGGGAAACCTGGACATACTGCACATACTTGTCCAGAAAATAAGGCATCCAGGATGTCAAAAGGGAAAGCTTCTAAACAACGGGCTAAGGATTTTCAAGCCAAAAGACAAATAGCCCAGAGAACACATTGTAATAGATGTGGTGGAAATGACCATGAAACAAATAAGTGTCCTCACCACCCTTTTCCAAAAATTGAAGGAGTACACCTCCTTCAACAAGATTGTTGTTCAGAATCAACAAGTACCTCTGAGTTTGAATATGGCTCAGAAGAAAATATTTTGATGAATCAAGAGTGCAATTGCAAAAATCCAAATTTCTGTTCTTGCAAAAGCACTTCAGAAAGTTCTGGATCTGATTCAGAACCAGAAATAAAGAAAAAAAGAAAAATCTGCATGTTTCACAACACAGGGGATCAAGAAGCCCAAATGCTAGCTTAGATCAAATCTTTGCCAGAAGGTGACATGAAGAATTCTCTTCTTGATTCTTTTTTGAAGGCAGTTAGAACAGAACAAAGGGAAAGATCCATTGAATCCTCAAAACGAGAACCTTTGTTCATTGATGCTTCTTTTGATAAAAACACTAAAACTTTTATCAAATTTAACAAAGAAGCAAAATTGCAGAATACTTCAGTGACAGACCTAGCCAGGGAAGTAATTTTCTTGAAAAAGAAAGTCACTGAGTTGAAAGGAAAAATAAAGAAAATGGAAGAAGAAGCTGAGTACAGCTTCAAGATTGAGTCTTTAGCAAGAAAAGAAATTGCAGAAATTAAAGAAAGATTGGATTCTATCCCGCCACCTTTAGAGGATGTTCCTATTCAGAATTCAAATACAGTTGCTCCAAATACAATTGCCTATATGCAAGGACTTACTGCAATGAAAATTATGCCCATCAAGTTCTAGAAATACCAAGTCAAAATCAAAATGGAAATCAATGGTGAAGTTTTTCACTTTCATGCACTCATTGATACAGGTTTTGATATGAATCTGATTCAGAAAAACTTGGTACCCACAAAATATTGGCTTCCCAGTAACTACTCTGCTATTGGACTGGGAAATGTAAATACTGATATGTTTTTTGAAATCCCTGAAGGCATTTTTTTGTTTGATGAATATGCCTTAGGTATGAAATTTCTTTTAACAGACTTGCCTGTGGATTGCATTTTAGGCACTCCATTTTTATCTGCAGTAGAGCCACATGGCTCTTATCAAAGTCCAAAAGGAAGACCAGGTTATTTTATAACTCTTCCTAGCTTAAATGGTCAACCCTCCAAAAGAAAATAACTGCCTTTCATCTTAGAGGCACATGCTCAAATTGCCTACTGCTCTCACAATATGATCATCATAAACACTTGGGATGATTATAGAAATGCTCCTTCTATTGAGTATATGGATGATAATACAGATTGGGAAATTTACAAAGAAATCTGGGTTCCTCAATGGTAGTTAAGAAGCTTAGAAGGAGTTGAACTGGGATTACCAGGATTCTCAAGAAATACCAACATTCATGTCATCCCTCCTCAACATGTGCTTGGGCAAATACATCAACCCAGTACTATTGCCCTCAGGCAGAAATTGATAGAAATGGGTGATCTTTCAAGAATCAGAACTGTCAACAGAAATTTGTTCAATCAACAAAACCATACCTGGTATCAGACTCCTGCATGGAACTTCTTCCAGATCAATAGAATGAGAGATCTTGGTTCATGGCCTCAACAAGACCCACATCAGAGACTTTTTGAAATTAATTATTTTCAATATAAAGCTATGTGGTATAATGTCTGTTTATGGATAGATCGGTACAGATATTACTATTGTATGATCAAATTTTCTGTTCCGTTTATTACTTTTCTTGAACCAGATTGGCTTCTAGACTGGTGGACAAAATTTGGATTAAATCCAAGTGCCATCCATCCTGATGTAATAGACACTGCAAGGATGTTCTTGTTTCCAGATAGAAGATTTCTAGGAAATATTCATAACTTAGAACAATTTTCTGAAAATGATTATAAATCATTTTTTATTCGTGAAAGACATCCATGGGTGATCAGAACTAGATATGTTTTGCAGCAAGACGAAGACAACGATGAAGATCCTGAACTTTACAGGGAAGTGTATACTCAACATTGGGATCCGTATAGGTTTCGTCACTTTCATGATCAACCATTGGAATAATGAACAATGTCTTATTACCTGACAAATGATGGAAATCGGGTTCCGTGGGTTGACGTAACCAACCTCCACAGTGTATTCATGTGAATTCATGTCTAAATGGCCTACAGTGGTGCCATTCAGGTTTAGTGGGTTACCGTAACCAACATCCACTTTGTAATAATTTGTCTTCTTGTAATAATGAGCATCTTGGAAACTCGGAGCACTTCTCTGACTTTTGGCATCCACAGAAACTGAATTGGCCGACAAACATGAGATAGTCTTAATGAACATGAAGTGCAGAAAAATGTCTGAGTATGATGAATTCCATAAGGACTGGACTCAGAGGATATTTGAAGTACAAGACAGCCAAAACCTTCTTTGGAAACAAGTTTATTTGGCAGCCATACCAAGTAAATTTGTAGAATACTTGAAAATGCAGGAAGTTTTCAAACTTCCTTATGAAATGTACACATGGGGAGAAATCTACACCCTCATTACCAAGGCCTTGATTGGACTATGTGTCCAAATGAAAGTTCATAATTCTATATCTAAACTATCCCATCTTCCTGACCAGAAGTCTATTTGTGAAAAATATGGCTTATACATATCTAATCCTGTCAGAAAGAAAAAGAGAGAATTCAAAGAGAAAAAGAGGGAGAAGTATAAATATAGATACAGGCCTAAAACCCACTACTATGAGCCTGATGACATTCATCTGAAAACCCATACTCATCAGGCCAAGCAACAAATTCAGTGCTGGATTTGTGGGAAACCTGGACATACTGCACATACTTGTCCAGAAAATAAGGCATCCAAGATGTCAAAAGGGAAAGCTTCTGAACAACGGGCTAAGGATTTTCAAGCCAAAAGACAAATAACCCAGAGAACACATTGTAATAGATGTGGTGGAAATGACCATGAAACAAATCAGTGTCCTCACCACCCTTTTCCAAATATTGTTCCCAAGTCAAGAGTATTGAGTCGTCTTTTTGTTCTTCTTCTGCAGATCAAGACGACTCCTATTCTGTTGTTGTTGTAAAGCACGATGAGGTGGTGCCTCCTCCATTCCATCACCTCCTCTATGTGGTGGCTCCTCCTCTTCCATTGTTCCAGAAACTGCTGCCTCCCCCTCTTCTTCCTGCGTTCCAACGGTGGTTCTGGCTACAGATGATATCCATCACTCCCAACAATCGGTTGCCTCCTGCTCTACTCGACCTGGAGAAGGCGACTCCTCTTCTCTTCAAGGGATGTCCTCCTCCTCATCTTCTGTTACCAACATAAATAAAGATGCAGCTGAGATTGAAGGAGACATTGTGGACATCGATCTCGACAACCTGATTGAGCGCATATCCCAATGCTTGGAACTCATCCAGGTAAACTGCATCGCTATCATTGATATCGATATGGACACCTGCAGATTGAAAACACAGCCGACAGAGTGAATGAAATTTCGTTTCCTTTTGTTCCAGGGAAGTAAAAAATCGTCAGAAAGAAAGGGGGCTCAACAATATTGGCCCACTGCTTCCAAAACATTCTTCAAATTAAAAGAGTTCCTATCAGAGGGAATCAATGTCGT
>JASDQU010738256.1:133308-149770 GCA_032191745.1 Picea mariana | reverse complement strand
CTCTTCTCAGAGATATGCTGCCACCATTCTAGCGAGTCTTTCACTTTGTATTTTTACAGTCTCTGTACATTTCTTTCATTAATAGAAATCATGTATTACTATATATTTGTGTTTATGGTTGCATCTATGATACATTCCTGTTATATTATTGGATATCCGCGATATCTCTGTGCATTTCTTTATTATATCTCCTCTCTCATTTCATGCCGAAAATAATCCAGATCAGTGGTATCAGAGTAGGCTTCTCTTGATCGTTTATTTCAGTGCCTGTCCCTGACGAGGTTCGAGTATATAAAGTTGGGTCTCGAACTTATCTCTCTTAAATAAAATCACTCTCGCATGCCCAAGAAACCCTCCATGGTGGAAGAAAAGAAAAACGATGGAGCATATGATTCTATCAATTTGTTGTTTGAGCAAGCTCTCACGCAACAGAGGGACGAAATGATGGAGAATTTTTCCCACATCCTTCAATGCCTGTCGATAGCAACAGGTGCATCTTCATCAAACAACCACTTTGGAAGCACCTCTCCTTTCAAGGTACAGGTTAATTTTGATATTCTCATATTTGAAGGTCAGAAGGATGCAGATGCCCTAGACAAATGCTTAAATCTGTTAGAAGGTTATTTCTTTGTTCATAATTTTTTCGACAGGGAAAAAATCACCTTCACACTCCTTAAATATCTCCCCTATGTCAAACATTGGTGGGAAAATTACTAGGAGAAAATTTCCAAAGAGGAGTCTGGAATATATGGGGTCGATCCCACTTGGGATTTTTTTGTGGATGCAGTAAAGGAATAGTATTACCCTGTTGGAAAATATGAGGACCAGTACATGAGATGGACCACACTGCAGCAAGAGAGGGGTCAAGTAGTTCTGGAGTGCACCAATACCTTCCATACCTTGCACACCAATTTGGGTATCAAAGACTCTGAATGACATTTGGTTCTGAAATATCGTGGGGATCTACATAGATACATCCAAACTGAAATGGATTTTTCGGATATCTCATCACTCGGTGTTGCTTATCGATATGTTGTTAAAATCGAGCAGAAATTTAAGCACCAGAACAAACGGGAGTTTGGGTCTGCAAATCCACAACAACCAAAGTATGACAAATATGACCCTAACAAACATTCTCCCGAAAACTAATCAAAGCCACAGGAAAAGAAGGGTCACGGGAAGACAAAGAAGGACACCAGAAAATGGTGCGATTTGCACAAAATCCCTTGGCACAACACCGATGAATGTCGCTCAAAATAGTCATTGGTGTTTGAGATCAAAGACAAGGAGCCAAACCCTGATTCAGAATATGATTCTGAAAATATTGGTAAAGGATAGATCATTGACATAGACCCCACTGCTATTGTCGCGACCGCAACAATTCAACCAAAAGAACCAAAAGATCCTGAAGAGGGGGAGTTCCTTTTTCATTCACAGATGTCAGTGAAGGGGACCCCGCTGCATTTTATTATTGATAGCGGAAGCCAGAAGAACCTCATCTCAACAGAGTTCATCAAACAGTTTGGATTGTCGACAACACCACACCCGTAGCCATACAACATCAAGTGGCTTCGCCAAGGATGAGATATTCATGTCATCCAGTAGTATTGATTGTCATACGACATTCATCCATTCAAGGATGAGGTATTATGTGATGTTTCCCCATTGGATGTCTGTAATGTTCTCTTGGGCTAGCCATATATGTGGAGATGCCATGTTGTTTATGAGTCTTGACCCCAAAGTGTCATTGTTTCTCTAGGGGGTCATCTCTACAGAATACTAGAGGTATTTCCGACTATTGTTCCACCTAAACAATGCCGCAAGGTAGTATCTCATACTTCAAAATTCAGCTTCTTCACAATCTGTTCAAAAGGGGAACATAAGGACACTGCAACCACTACAGCCTCACCCCAAGCACCTTCTATTCAACAGAAACAGGTTGACAAGGTTGTAGAAAAGTGCATATATTCCTTCCTTCTACACACCATCCTCTTGTGTAGCTCAACTTGTTGAACAACCTCAGCCTCAACAGGTTCGTGACAGACTTCCACAAAATGAGCAGCACCACATCTCCAACAAGGCAAGCAACTCACCAAGATTCAGATTTAGCAAAAAAATTTTCCTATCCCCTAGGCACTCAATGCAATGGAGACCATTTCTTCCTAAGGAGGGAGGATTGATCCAGGTGGATATCGGTGGCCAGCCACCTTTTCCAACTGTCTCAAAATAGTTTTCTGGCAATTTTGGTAATTTACTATTTTTAGGAGTTTTTAACTTCCAGGGCCATTTTGAGGCCGTAAACAACGTTTTTGGGAAAATGGGGAGCAATATAAAAGTTCCTTCGATATTTCCTCCAAAATGAATCTCCTTGATGATACCATTCCAATGGGCTATCATGCGCCTAAAACGAAGATCGTATGCAAAAGTTACGACCCCGAGAAGTTGATGTACTAACTTACCCAAATGGGGCCCACATGACTTTTGACGCTTCATCTCCTAGGGTTAGGTTTTTGTATTTCTAGGGTTTTGGGCATACTTGTTAATTGTAAAAATTCCTTCAAAGCCTCATTGTAATCATCTTCTTTCAAATGCGAGTAGCCATCACATCTCTTCTCATAGATAAGTTTCCACCATTCTAGCGAGTCTTTCACTCTGTATTTTTACAGTCTTTGTACATTTATTTCATTAATATAAATCATGTATTACTGTAGCTATGTGTTTATGGTTTCATCTCTGATACATTTTTGTTATATTATTGGATATCTGCGATATCTCTGTTCATTTCTTTAATATATCTCCACTCTCATTTCGTGTCGAAAATAATCCGGATCAGATGAGGGGAGTCAAAGTGTGATAGCACTCCTGATTGATGAGGATTCAACACCATATCTAAATTATGATGTCGATGATGATTGGGATGTGATTTTAGCTTGACAAGGTTTGGAGGACCAATTATTGGTTAAGGAGGAGCATATTGTGCAGGTGGTGACAAGGGCATATGGTACTCATAAGTTTATTGAATATATTATGTGGAAAGCTCAAATGGAGGAAAGAAAAGAAGGATTTGCATATGGGATCACTAGTGCTCAACTACGCATCATAAAAATAACACTAGAACAAATGAAAGTTGATTACTTGTAGTTTTTCATAGATAGGGACCTTGCTCTTATGTTTGTTGAAAACAAGAAAAGGGAGATTGAGGATATTTGTTACCATCTTAGCATGGTACGATATTCATCATTGACAACAACAAATACTCCATCATATTTAGTAGTGGTGACACATGAGGGCATGAGTGGCACTCATGATATGAGGGAGGATCCTCTTGTGATGATTCTGCACGAGGATCATTCAGAATTGCAGGTGTTTGAAGAGAGTTTTGACATAAAGGGTTGTGTTTGTGATTCTATTCAGCATTGCAAGGAGCATGAGCCATTTCATTTGGCTAAAGGCTTAGATACAGAGAAGGTAGTTGAGAAAATTCCTTGTGGACCACCCGACAAGGAAGTGTATGCACCAATTGATTAGGGGACATAGTATAGGATGGTTGTGGACACATCACTCTGGGATCCAGGTTCAGTTGATATTAGTAGATTGATTGATACAGAGGAACATATGGGATACAACGTGGTACATGATGATATAGTTGTGTGCAGCGGTATACAACAATATACAACAATGTACAATAGTGTATAGTGGGATTTTTATATGTTTCCCCCCAGGAGACCTCTAGACAAGGACTTCATACATATCATTAAGTTTGGTTCACCCAAGATTGATGAGTGGATGGATGATCTTCATGGAGAGGAATATTCCTCAGATATTGATATTTGATTGGGATATCACCAAAGTAGAGATAGAAATCAAGACATATGCAGGGTTTCTCTTATATTCTACCTTGAGTTCTTAGTCATACCTGTTAGCACCAGAAGTCGCCTTTCAGATTGCGGGAAAGGAAAGCCTAATACCCATCAGATTTTATGTCATATATTGGTTATGATAGGGTCAAATGGGCATATTCTCAAGAAAATATCATCTTAACTCAGGAAACTGGAGTGATATGCACGAGCATGTGAGGTCTTATATTAAATTCAAACGGTAAGTTCCAGTAAGGGTGAGTACGAGAAAAACTTCGGTGAGAAAATATAGAGATTTTCCAAAGATATCAAGTCTTTCAGCAGCCCAATGAGGAACAATTTAAACACAAGAACTTCTCGAATTTAAATCTCAAAGAAACTGAAAGGAACTATAACAACACTATAATCAAACTTTCATCATAATGCAGTCACAATAATTCAAGTGAATCATTCAATCATGAACTCTTTCAGCCTCAGAGGAAAATGAGGGGAAGTAAGAAAGTTGATTTTCATTCAACAAGAGTCCTCAAATGCATATACATAACCAGATAACCAAAGAGTCCATTAAAACTTTACAATTCGGGAGCTTTTCTCTACCATCGACCCTTACAAAATATAAAAACTGAGTATATATACTCAAAGAAATTCACCCCCTACAGAAGTGTGATCTAGTCACTGTATTCAAGGCTTCACATCTTCTTCTTCTCCTGTCAAACTGCACATACATTATTATGTCAGACGCGATCTCAGATCAGTATGGGCTTTGTAGAAACCTTCATTGACAGAGAGACCTTGGGAAGACAGCCTACCTCCACAGTCGATGCTCTCATGCTTTCCATTTACGGGGTGAAACGAGGTTTCAACTACCACCTGCTTCTTACTTTAACTAATTTCATTGGTATCAGGGAGGAGCCTGACACCCATGAATGTCCAGGTGAGCACGCAACTTCTTTGATTAAATTTTGGTGGCTCGAGGCCATGCAGTTCCTCTCTGTGACTCACTTGGGCGCTTCAATTCTCTACTCAGCTCCCTTTCATCACCCTACGTGACCATGGACTATGACCTCGTGCTTTAAACAAGTGGAATTTTGAGACTTCGCATATCGTGAGTTCTCACTCCCCTAGATACACAATGTCCTAATGCCCGAATCCATGAAACAGTCTATCTAAATCAACGTTGGGATCTGCCCTGATTTTGATGGCCACGATTGGCTCCTCGAATGCTTTAGCTACCTACCACTTGACCCGATGCCTACTTCCTCTATGGCCTTACTTTCAATACGACCTCGGGCTGTAATCATGGGCCCATCTTTATAGGCACGTCACAATTTCGTGTTTCATGATTTCGCGAGGTGCTTCATGTTCAAACCTCTGAATTGTAAAATCATGATCCCTCATATTGGGTCATGCATCCCCTTTGATTGGATGGCCCATATTATGTCGACATTTCGGGTCTTGGGACTTTACGCTATGAATGCACATTTATGACAAGAACCCAGAACTCTCGATTCTCAATCCTCCAAAATTCGACGATGTTGGATCAACAGCCCTCGGCTCTCCATGATTGAACGGCCTAGATTTAATTTTTTGTGAATCGGTACTTTGTGATTCTTGTTGAATAGTTTTACAACATTTTGAACTCCCGACTCCTATGCTCGCTTTCCTTCATTGAAGATTGAACTTTCTCGCTTTCCTGATTTGCATCTACATCAAACCACTTCAAGTGTTTCTCTCGGTGGTCATGATTGCAGCCTGTGAATGATTACTTGGGTGACTGGCTAGAGGCTCGGGGAGAATAAGAGGATCAATGACAGAGGCAAAGGGAGAAATGCATCAACCCTAGGGAAAACATAAATTTTTATGGCCAATGGCTTTCTGGAGGTCTGACAAGGAAAATAGGTCAATCAACTAGATGAAGACAAATGGAAGGAAAATCATAAGCTGAGAGCAAAAAATTGCAATCAGGTCTGCACAGGGAAGAAAGATAGACAAAATTACAAACTTGGGCAAGAAATACACCTCTAAAGACCTTGATAAGTTTATGTGCTAACATTAGGCTCCATGGGGGATAGAGTCCTCCCTACGAGGCTCTAAGAACTCCTTTCGTGGCTTCAGTGCCTTAGTATTGGGTTGTGGAGTCTTCTACTAGAAACAAAACAAAATAAACACGAAACATGAATGATATTTACAATGGTAGGATGTTGATTGTGACTTTAAACAAAAAAAAATTTCAATAAGTGCCCATTTACAGCGCCACCAAAGACTTCATCTCCCTCCAAATCTTGCAAGTTGTAAGTTTTATTTGGGAACTTCTCAGAGATTTGGAAGGGGCCAATCAAAAGGGCTTCAAGTTTTCCATGCTTGCCCTTGTCCTACTTGGGCACATCCCATTTGAGTATCAGATCTCCCAGTTGGAAATCCTCCTTATTTATTTTCCTGTCAAAGGTCTGCCTGATTTTCTGATGTCGGTGATGCACTTTGTCCAGAAGTTTCTCCCTTGCCTGTTGCATTTCTACCAGTTGATGAATTATTCTGATCATGTCATCAGGCTCTTCCTGGCGGTCTTGGAAGAACTTTTCTACAGGAAAGGCGATCTGTGAAGGAAAAACTACTTCAATCCCATATACATAATGGAAATTAGAGATGCCCAAGGACCTCTTTATTGTCACTCTATCAACCCACAGATCAAATTTGAGCTTTGAATCCCATGCTTTCTTGTTATCATCTAGCAATATTTTGATGATCTTTACTAGGCTTTTGTTAGAGGATTCTTCTAATCCATTGCCTTGTGGATAGTAGGGGGTAGAGCGAATTAGTGTAATTCTGAATTGCTCACAAAACCTGATCAATGGTTCAACTTTGAAGGATGCAGTGTTGTCAGTGACGATTCTAGTCGAGCACACAAACCTTACTATAATATCCTCCAGAAAACCAATGATCACCTTATGAGAAGCGTTCCTTGTGGGGATAGCCTCTATCCACTTGGTGAAATAATCTGTTGCCATTAGGATCCACCTGTGCTGACCACTTGAAGGAGGAGGAATCTCCTCGATAAAATCTAGACCCCACTGCTAAAAGGGACCTGAAGCTACTACATGCTTAAGTGGCAGGGACTTGAGTTGTTTCTTTCCAGAGAATTTATGACATTTAATACAAGCCCTGACCTTCGCACAGACATCAGTGAATAGAGTAGGCCAGTAGTATCCAACCCTGAGAATTTTGTAGGTTGTGGTCTTCCAGAAATGATGTCCCCCACACAGGTTGTTATGGAATTCGAATATAATATTTTGGGCCTCTTGTGGGTTTAAACATCTCAGAAGCACTCCTAGAGGGTCTTTCCAATACAAGACCTGGTCAATAAGGAAATATTTGACTTCTTTGATCTTTAAATCTCTCGCCTTGTTCCTTCCCACACCATCTGGATGTCGCAATTCCTATAGAAAAAATATAATATCTTTGTATGAGGTGCATTCTGCTAACGGAGGGTTATCCGGAGGACTTTTATCAAACGTTTCATCCTGCTGGTTTTCTGAGCAAGTGTTGATGAAGTTAGTCCCCAAATATTTACAATTATATTCAGCCAACAACTTGGTTGAACCATGGCCTTTAACTAGCTTGGTGGGCTTTATTTCTAGATCGAATTCAAGGATTTTGGCAATCCACTTGCTCCTTCTCCCTTCTATGTCAAGTTAGATGAGGATGTCCTTCACAGAAGCTTAAGGAACATATGAAATGATCTTTGAATGCAATACATAGACTCTGAAAGCTTTGAGAGTTTTCACCAAGTCATAGGTCTTCTTCTCCATGATGTCATATCTGATCTCTGCATCCCTCAATGCTCTCCTGAAAAAGGAAATAGGTTGTTCCATCCCTTCAACATTTTTCTGCAACAAAACGGCTACTATTGTATCCCATGAAGCAAAGGAAAAGATCAAGAAATCCTTGGAACAATCGAGACTAATTAGCATGGGTGCCTCAGTCAATGCCTTCTTAATTTGGTTAAAGTATTCTCTGGGCTCAACAATCCATTTCACTTCGTTCCCCTTCCTGAGCATGGTTGTGATATGATTCACCAATTCAGGGAAATTTGAAACAAACCTTCTCAGAAAATTGACTTTCCCTAAGAAAGACTAGACCTCTTTCTTGGATCTCGGGAGTGACAAGGCTTGGATTGCTTCCACCCTTTCGAGAACAACTCTTACTCCCTCATCAGATACTATATGCCCCAATAATTTTCCCTCCTTCATGGAAAACAACGATTTCTTGGGATTTAAGGAGAGAAAAAAATTCCTGCATTTCAGAAAAACCCTATTTAAATGCTCATAGTGCTCTCTATCCGATTTGGAGAAGATTGTAATATCATCCAGATAGATAACCAAAAACTTGTCCTTTTCTCCAATGAAAGTGATATTCATGGATCTCTGAAAGTTCTCCCCTACGTTCATCAATCCAAAGGGCATTTTGGCATACATGAATGTACCCCAAGGAGTGGTGAAGGTTGTTTTTTCTCTATCTTTAGGCAGGATCGAGATCTGATTATATCCTGAAAAGACATCAATCCTGGATATTCTTGATGAGCATGTTATCCTTTGTAATATGTGTTCCAATTTCGGTAAGGGGTAATTGTCTTTCTTTGAGATTCTATTCAGGTTCCTGAAATCGACGCAAAGTTTGATTTCCCCACTTTTCTTTCTCACCGGGACCAGGTTGGCCACCCACTCTAAATATCTCAAAGGCATGATCATCTGGGCATTCAACAACTTCTTTACCTCCTTCTCCATAATAGGCAATAGCATAGGATTTATTTGTCTTAATTTCTGCCTAAACGGTTCAGACTCTTATTTCAAAGGGATCCTATACTCAATTACGCTGGTGTCATACGTTCTGAGGTCTTCATAGGTCCAAGAAAACACATCAATGAATTCTTTTAATAACCCAACATAATCGGCCCTCTGCTCCTTTGATAGGCTGGTTGACAGCTTGATAAAATTTGGATTCCCCTCTATGCCAATATTACACTCAGCCACATCAACATCCTCATTTGAAAACTCACCCTTCACTACCACATCGTTCCCATCGAACAACCTCTCTAGAGGAACTAATCCCTTTGGAATGTGATTTCTAGGCAGTTGAACGATATGGTGATTGGCAATTTTGTTCAAAAATACTTGAGGGGGAGGATCACCCTCAGAATCATGATCCTGATCAATGTGTAGTGTAGAGAAATCGTCAACCATTTCAAGAAATCTTTTGATTTCAAGATCATCCTCGAACACCTTCCAATTCTTGATATTATCAGGTACAGAGGGCCTATATTTAATTTCAACATCATACCTAAGCTTAGGTGGTAGTGGGATCCTGAACTGGCTTGCTGAGATAGCCAGAGAATTGGCCATGACATTTTCTTCTCTGGGAACAAATGAAATGTTGAAGGCCAAGAAAAATCTATCAATCAGGTCCCACACTTCATTTCTGTAACTTTTGAGCTGAGGGTGTTTGTCCTAATAAGCATTTCTGATCTGCTGGACAATCAATTCAGCATCCCCGAACACTACTATATCCTCAATTCCCATGTCTTTTGCATCCCTTAGAACCAAAACAAGAGCTTCATATTCCGCCACATTATTGGTAGTTTCAAATTCTAATTTGTATGACAGAGATATGTTTTCTTGACAAGGTGACACAAAAACCACTCCAGCACCAACACCTTCCCTAGAAGAGACTCCATCGAAAAAAAATTCCACATAGAGGTAATTGGAGGATAATCTTCACCGAGAGTACTGGACTTTCTAATCTCAAGAGGGGATTCAAGGGCATCGGCAAGCTGCAATAATATGGATCCTAAATCAGTATCCAGGGAAAAGATAGGATGATTAGTAGGATTAGATTCATCACTGATAATGTAGGCCAACTGATATTCTCTGTACAGTCTCCTATGATTCCCTCCGAACACTGAAATGGTAGCATACGTGAGGTCCATCTGCAAGGTTCCCCCAAGTATTTTTATCCAAGATCTTGACAATAACATGTCAAACCTGGGAGGAACATCAACCACCACAATAGTCATGACCACACTTTTCATAGGTAGCTGAAACAAGGTCACCACCAAGTCTTTGATGACCCCAAGACATTGTACCCTCCACAAATCAAAATAATACAAATCATGATAGGATTTTGTGATTTCCAATCTGAGTTATTCCATGACGGTTTTGGGCATGAGATTATGAGATGCCCCTGAGTCCATCAAACAATTGTGCGACACATTTTCATGTATGTTCAGTGATGTGTAGAAGGGAGGGGATGAATCATCTCTATCTTCTACCATAGGACCTAGGATGACTATTGGCTTTTCATATTGGAGATTCACTGAGTCTATGGAATGACAGGATGGCTCAGACTGCAATAGTTTAGAGAGGGACCTTTTGAAGTCTTCGTGCTTGACTAGCTCTGAAATGGGGACAAGGGTTCTAATCTTCTGAATTTCAATATCAAATCTAAAGGAGGAAGGGGGATTCATAATTTCTCTCACCTCCAGGATAGGGTCATTGGCTATGGGTGGGGGATTCTGAGCTTTATTTTCTTTGTTGTTGTTCACTGTGTCCCTAGTAGACTTCTCTTCTCTAGGAGATGGATCAGCGATTTCAGACTTCCCTTCTCTCTTCTTGGACCGGAGGTTGTATTTGCTAGGGCCATTATTTGCCTTGTCCCCCTTACTCAGCTCATTTATTTGGCTATCTATGAGGGACTCCTCATATGCATATTGAGTTAAATGGGGAAATGGGGAGGTGTCTCCAATACAATGAATTTTAGGGTCAAGCTCCTCTTCTTCCTCCCTTTCCTCGTCAGTAACAAGGTTGTTTTGAAGAGGATTCTATATTTTCTGATCATTTCTATCTCTGTCCCTTGGCATAATCTGAGGAACATTGTTATTTAGCCTCCTGAAGTTGCCTCTGTTATCAATATTTTGAGGATTCTTGTATGTATTCTTCCCTTCTAATTCCAATATTTCCATTCTAGCCAAAAGTGATTTTAGTAACTTGGTTACTTCATCCATTTGAGGGGGAGGGGGAGAGAAACTCGAGGTTGAGACTTAAGATCTTCCCCTTCCTCTGTCTCTATCAGTCTTATTCCTGATTCTGTCAATTGTTAATACGTTAGACTCTACTTCCAGGGCTTCATATTGCATGTGATCCAAGGAAGTAGCTCTTCTCTCTCTCAACAGGAGGTAGAAGTCAAGGTCAAAATCACTAGCATAGGTAATTTTGGCAGAGGCCTCCATAGGCTTTATCTCAACAGGGATTTTATTGTACATCTTGTTGAACATTTTAGAGAAGTCAGAGACAGACTCTCCCTCTTTTCTCTTTAGGGACCCAAACTCTGTGATATAATACATGAAGTCCTTTTTATCCCCCCATTGTCTCAATAAAACATCATCGAGATCCTCAATCCCAGCAATGGATCCAGGAGCTAGAGCTCTGAACCACTTTTTGGCTTCTCCATCCAGACTGTGAAAAAAAATCCTCATCCACACATCTTTGTCTACTATGACATAGTTATCATCATAACTTTAGAAAGTTGCAAGGTGCTCCTATGTGGTTATATCTCCCTCCCCTGTAAACTTAGGTAGTTTCTTAAGGTAGCCACTGACTGGGAGGGTGTCAAGAGGCTTAGGCAAGACCAAGGGGGCATATCTAGGAGCCACTATGGAATCCATCCTTTTTCTAGGAGGATTAGCACCTACCATGGGGATGATAGGTGGAGGAGAATTAGGAGGATATGGAGTTCGAACAGGGGAGGCTAGAACTGAGCTTTCAAGAGGAAAGGGAAACAATAGAGGATTTGAAGAAAAGGCTATAGGGCTTGAGGGAGTAGGGGGTTCTCTTGGTACAGTAGCAACTGTAATAGGAGGAGGGGTAGTAAAGCCCAGGGTAGGAAAACATTTTGAGGTGTTGGGTCTAAACCACGGTACAAATTCAGGAGAAGTAGGAGTGACAAATCTCTCCCCCTCCAAACCAAGACCAAGTGGGTAAAACTCAACAGGAACATTCCCAAAATTTAAAATTCGGGAAACTCCAACAAAAGGTATAACAAAAGAATGAGAGGATGAAATTGAAGTTTTTATAGGAGGACCATGAAAATCATCAGAAATACCTGGTTCAATGGTAGAAGTACCTTCTCGGAGGGCCTTTCCCTTTTTGAAAAGTAGATCGGCTTTAGGTGTTGCTAAAGGCAGATGTGGAGTAGACCTTGTGTGTCTACCTTTGGAAGCCACAGCTGAAATAGTGGAGTCACTAGTGGATTCACCTTGATGGAGTCACCAGGTGCACAGTTGAAATCTTTGATGTACTAATTCATGATGCACCTTCAGAACCAGTAAGATTTATCGTCCAATCCCAGGGAAAATCTTCAATTTTTTCCTTGGCAACGACGCCAGAAATGTTAGCACCAGAAGTCGCCTTTCAGATTGCAGGAAAGGAAAGTCTGATATCCATCAAAGTTTATGTCACATATTGGTTATGAAAGGTTAAAATGGGTGCAGTCTCAAGAAAAAATCATCTTAACTCGGGAAACTGGACTGATATGCACGAGCATGTGAGGTCTTAGCTTAATTTCAGACAATAAGTTGCAGTAAGGGTGAGTAGGAGAAAAACATCGGTGAGAAAATGTAGAGATCTGCCAACAACATAAAGTCTTTCAGCAGTGCAATGAGGAACAATTTAAACACAAGAGCTTCTCGAATTTAAATCTCAAAGAAACTAAAAGGAACTATAACAACACTATAATCAAACTTTCATCATAATGCAGTCACAATAATTCAAGTGAATCATTCAATCATGAACTCTTTCAGCCTCAGAGGAAAACGAGGGGAAGTAAGAAATCTGATTGTCATTAAACAAGAGGTCTCAAATGCATATACATAACCAAATAACCAGAGAGTCCATTAAAACTTTACAATTTGGGAGCTTTGCTCTACCATCGACCCTTACAAAATATAAAAACTGAGTATATATACTCAAAGCAACTCGCCCCCTACAGAATCTTGCTCTGGTCACTGTATTCAAGGGTTCACGTCTTCTTCTTCTCTTGTCATACTGCACATACATTCTTCTGTCAGACGTAATCTCAGATCAGTATGGGCTTTGTAGAAAAATTCATTGACAGATAGACCTTGGGCTGACAGCCTGCCTCCATGGCTTGTGCTCTCATTCTTTCCATTTACACTGTGAAACGAGGTTTCAAATACCACCCCATGCTTACATTAACTAATTGCATTGGGATCAGGGAGGAGCTTGAAACCCATGAATGTCCAGGTGAGCATGCAACTTCTTTGATTCAATTATGGTGGCTCGAGGCCATGTAGTTCCTCTCTGTGACTGACTCAAGCGCTTCAATTCTCTGTGAAGCTCCCTTTCATTTCCCTACGTGACCGTGAACTGTGCCCTTGTGCTTTAAACAAGTGAAATTTTGGGACTTCTCATATCGGGAGTTCTCACTCCCCTCGATTCACAATGTCTCGATGCCCAAATCCATGAAACGGTCTATCTGAATCAACGTTGGGATCTACCCTGATTCTGATGGCCATGATTGGCTCCTCGAATGCTTCAGCTGCCTACCTCTTGACCAACACCTACTTCCTCTCTGGACATTCTTTCAATATGACCTCAGGTTGTAACCGTGGGCCCATCTTTATAGGCGTGTCATAATTTTGTGTTTCACAATTTTGCGAGGTGCTTCATGCTCAAACCTCTGAATCATGAAATCGTGATCCCTCAAATTGGGTGCCATGCATCCCCTTTGATTGGATGGCCCAGATTACATCGACATTTCAGGTCTCAGGAATTCGGGCTATGAATGCACCTTTATGATGAGAACCTCGAAATCTTGATTCTCGATCCTCCGAAATTTAACGATGTTGGATCAACGGCCCTCGACTCCCCATGATTGAACGGCCCAGATTTAATTTTTCATGAATCAGGACTTCACGATTCTTGTTGAACAATTTTACAACATTTTGAACTCTCGATTCCCGTGCTCTCTTGCCTTCATTGAAGACTAAACTTGCTCGCTCACCTGATTTGCATCTACATCAAACCACTTCAAGTGTTGCACTCAGTGGTAATGATTGTGGCCTGTGAACAATTACTTGTGTGATTGGCTGGAGGCTCGGGGAGAATAAGAGGATCAGTGACAGAGGCAAAGGGAGAAAAGAATTAACCCTATGGAAAACAGAAAGGCTTATGGTCAATGGATTTCAGGCAGTATGACAAGGAAAATATGTCGATCAACTAGATTAAGACAAACGGAAGGAAAACCATAAGCCGAGAGGAAAAAATTACAATTGGGTCTGCACAAGGAAGAAAGACAGACAAAATTACAGACCTAGGTAGGAAATATGCCTCTAAATACCTTGAAAAGTTTATGTGCTAGCAATACCATTGGGCTTGATGGAGGATCATTGGAGACAGTTAGGTGAGACATGGGGCATGAGGGAGAGCATACTTAGGCATGGTATAGAGTACTCTCCAAAGATTTATTTTCGATCGGGTTATCTTCTGGATAGGAAGAGGGAGATTGACATAATGGATGATTTTCATCGTGGCCATGTAATCAGTATGAAGTATGTACAGACACATTAGGAGGATATCACTAAAACTTTCCAGTATTATAGACAGTGGAAGTGTTATCTAGTGCTATTTTTGTATGCCAAAAGTATATTCGGCAGGACATGGAAGGTTCACCTGAGTCATATGAGTGAGGCAGGTAGGATTATATCCATTTTAGAGTTCCTTTATTTGGGATATGTTTTCAGAGCACAGGAGGGGATCCAGATTGTAGTGGATATTCTCATAGATATTTCAGTTGACATAGTGGTGGATGGAATTATCCACTATGGAGGTCACACACATGTATCCCTTGAATCCACACTTAGGGAGGAGATTATGCGGCCTATGTGTGATTCACCTTGGGTAGGGAATTTTGGGTACTCTTACTCGTATGAGGAATCAAAGATGACAAAAATGTTGTACAGGGAGGTATTCAGACTCCACAGATTACTTGAGTACATTAATTGTGATCAAGATGGTAGATTACCTTGTGTAGTTTGGTAGGAGCTAAATAGATTAGCAGGACCAAATTTGATTCCTAATGCTTGGTTTCCAACAAATGATGGCATACTAGGGACTTGGCTCGTTTTGACTCTGATGATTACTAGTATGGTGCAACAAAAGTTAGCAGGTATTAGGAGTGGTGTATTTCCTATTTGGTGGTGGGATCCGACAATTCATCTGAGTGATAGATTGATTCAGATGATGATGATCGACAGAGCTATGAAAATGATTGGTTTGCTTCATTTTTTGGATGTCAGTAGAGACGAGGTCGATACTTAATCTATATGGTAGAACAGGCTCGAGGCATGTCGTGGATTTATAGACTTAGACTTAATTGAGGCAACTTTGCAGGGGAAGATTTAGGATAATGGTTTCAATCCCTTTAGGGATTTCATCTTGGGGTTTCAGGAGAGGAGGATGAAAATTGAGAGAATTGGTTTGACAGTGATGATCATAGTAGTTCATCATCAACATGGTGGACCCTTCTGGGATTAGTTTTGGACCCTAGGATTACATTGCTTGACAATTCATCTACTATTAGAGATGTGAGAGTTGGTTTTGAATTTTCAGAGTTCACTTTTGGGAGGCTTAGGAATGGATTCTTGGAGGAGTGGTATTCCGAGGAGTTGGATAAATTCATGCAGTTTATGATTGTCTGTCTTATTAGGATAAGTCAGGTGGATATTGGTATTTTCACCTCACAGACCAATGTTATGAGTATAGGGTGCTTCCTATCTTACATGCTAATGTGGGATCATGGGGAATTCACCTTCTACAGGGTTCTTGTGTTTAGGGACTCTGCAGACGAAATGTTGGGGGATTTTCCAGATGATGATTGGATGACTACAGTAGACCATGGGCATTGGACTCATATGAATTTTCTCTTTAACACTTGGATATGCAGTGTAGTGGATGGCCTATCAGTTGATTACCACATAGAATTCTCTATGATGTATGATTTTAGAGATGGGATACATTGGATGGCTATGATCCTTGATAGTGTATGTGATTCTTTGAGGCATTACAACTTTTGGATGCAAAGTGGGCACAATGGTTGGATGACTATGTTAAGAACCAAATACTTGCATATAGAAACACTACAAAGATTCAGAGAACAATATAGAAAAACCACACTTTTATTATAGAAAAACCCTTGAGGTAGGGAAACACCATACAATGGATCCTATTATGGAAGGGATCCTCTCATGTTCACTTGCCTCTTCGAGGGGGAATCCTCCTATTGAGCTACTACTCACAATACAATACTTTTCTTCAGGTCCCATTACATTTCTTGAACCCCTTTATATAGTGATACCATCACCTAAGAACATTCTTGAGGAGGAATTTTCTAGAAGTAGAACCTTCTAAGAAGTCGTCTTACATTTATTATATCTAACTACCATAGTGAGACTTATTTAATAATATAGTGGACCTATTCCACCTTAAATTGAATGGCCTCCACTATTATCACTATGGGCCCTCTTCCCCCCCCCCCCC
>JASDQU010738256.1:101670-119174 GCA_032191745.1 Picea mariana | reverse complement strand
AACTCATCAACTACTTGTCTCAACCATGTACCCAACTTGTACCTCAACCAAAAGCCCTCATCAATTTCATCATCCAAATATGATTTGTAACTCTGTAATAGACCTGGTGTATATGATCACATACCTGCAAACCTTCCTTAACTTTAACAACAAGAGACTAGCATTTTCATCAAACATTTCTTTAGTCTCACAAGACTAGTTTTGGATTAGTCAACAATCCTAACTTGAAATAATCATAACTTTGTACCTATAATGAATAAAGATATGAAATAGATACACAATTTCCTTCAGTGTTTTTTATGCAATTCCTCCAGGTGTCACTACTTGGAACCTCTCAGAAAAGGAGTTATGGAAAAAATGGCACACCTTGCTGAATTTTGGCTTATTCTAGAGAGAGACCTTGTAGAGCATGCCCCCCACAGAATATTTGTTGAATTGATCTGAAACTGTTACACATGATACTAAAGACTGTACTCTAACAAAAAAATTTGGTCATAGTAAATTTGTATATGTTATGAATAAGTTATGACATTTTTACCCGAAACACTTGTTTTTTACTAGTTTCGGGACTAGCCACAAACCCTATTTTCCATGGAGTGTAACGCCAAAAATACAATGAACCACAAGCTGAATTTTTTACCACAGATAATTGGGTATGTTTCCTCAATGGAATATAAATTTCACGGTCTAAACCATTCTAGAAAAAAATTTATTGTGAAAATGGTGAGATGACTTGAGAAAAACATACCTTAGAAAGCATCATCAAAAGAATTTATCCTTCCTTGAATTCCGGCCTTCTTTTCTTAACTTTCCTTAGAAATTTGGCTTAGATATCCTTTGGTTACCTCAAACACTTATAGGTATTCAATATGCTAAAGTGTGTCTTAAATGAGAGAGCCTTTCCTCTTATTTATACTCTCGAAGTAGCTACCTTAAAAACATCTTTTAGATCACTTTGTAAACTTTCCTTATTTTAGGGTTAACCCACTTCTAATTTCTCCATTAAATTTATTATTGAATTAATTTATTTTGTATTCACTTTGAATTATAGTACATTCATCACTTCACTTTATTATTTACCTTTTAAAATCTATTAAACCACTTTGACTACTTTGGCCATTTGGGGCTTCTAGATGACATATGAGGGTCCTCCAACTTCGTAAGGCCATAAATCTCAAACCGTGAGGGGTTATGTGACGTTCCACATACCACCAGAAATGGAATGAAATGTACTATCCATATATAATAGTTTTACTTGGAAATATATCAAAACTCATACATTTATCCATCAAACAAACTTGGGTCCATTACCCAAACCTGGGTTCTCCAACTTCTCATGGCCACAACTCTCTAACCGTGAGGAGTTATGTGATGTTACACATACCAACGGAAATGGAATGACAAGAAATATCCATATAGGATAGTTTCACTGACAAATTCACTGGCGTTAATCTCATTATCCCACAAATAAGCATAGGTTCTCTAACCATACTTCTAGGATAACTCTATCTGCAAAGCGTCTTCCAGTGAGGGATTTCACCATAAGGGGACCACTTTGGAGTTCATCCATTTCTACTTATTATAAAACATGAAAAGACAATAATGACTCATCTTTACATAAAACAATCTTGGGTCCATTACCCAACCTTTGTGCTTTGGAGATTTCTTCAAGGGTTGACATCAATGACAACCAACCTTAATCATCATTCATGTGTTTGAGAATGATGAACAACTGGAAATTGTTTTGTTGAACGATGATGATGATTAAGACGATCGCATGTCTATTGTCCCTAAATATTGTATACAGTCCGAGTTTCTTTTTATGAAATATGATCATGCTAAGAATCTCCTTGAAGAAGTTTCAATTTGAAAAGTGCAAGAGACATGAAAAGTTAATATTGGAACTGGCAGTTCCCTGAAAAATGTCAACTTGGGAGTTGATTGCACCATTGAGGAAGTTAATCAATATGTTGTATTGTTTAAATAATACATTGATGTGTTCGCATGGACCTATGACAATTTGAAAAATTATGATAAAATGATATTCCAACACATTATTACTTTGAGGGAAGAAGCAAAGCCTGTAAAGAAAACAATAAGGATGATGAATCCCAAACTGAAACCTTTAGTAAATATTGAACTAGAGAACATAAAGAAGGCCGCAATAATTTATCCCACTAGACACTCCGACGGGCTTTCAAATCCCGTGATTGTAAGAAAAAAGATCAGGTAAATCAGGATGTTTTTCGAATTCAGAGATATTAACAAAGCAATCATAAAGGATAACTTTCCTTTACCTAATATGGAGTTTCTTCTTCAACAAGTCACTGGATCACCCTGCATGTCCATGTTGGATGGCTTTTTTGGATATAACCAAGTCTTGGTGGCTGAGGAAGATAGGGAAAATACAACATTCATAACATCTTGGGAGACATATGCATATGCTAGAATTCCCTTTGGTTTGAAGAATGTTGCAGCCACATTCCATAGGGCCATGGATCATGCATTTAGTGGGTTGATAGGAAAATATATGGAAGACTATCAAGATGACTTGACAGTGCATTAAAAAACAAGGGGTGATCATATACATCATTTGAGAAACATTTTTGAAAGATGTAGATTACATGGTGTCTCTCTAAATCCAAAGAAATGTTTATTCGCTCTAACTCAAGGAAATCTATTGGGTAATATTGTGTGGAAGGAAGGGATTTATATAGATCCAGAAAGATTTAAAGAAATAAATGAGCTCAACCCCCCAACATCCAAGAAATGAGTTCAATCATTTTTCAGGAAGATCAATTTTGTGTGAAGGTTTCTTCATGACTATGCAAGTATTGTGAAGTCGATCAATTTGTTGTTGAAGAAGGAGAAGAGGTTTGAATGGAAAAAGGATACTCAAGAAACTTTCAATAATATCAAAGGAGCAATCACCACAACTCAATTCCTCATTAGTCTAGATTTTCAAAGGGATTTCATCATCTACTCATTCACTATAGAAACAATGGTTGCATCTGTTCTTACTCAGAAGAATACCAAAGGTGAAGAACTTCCAATCAGTTTCATGATAAAAACCCTACATGACTATGAATTGAGGTATTCAGAACTAGAAAAACAAGCCTTGTCTCTTTTAAAAGCGGTGGAACATTGTTACACATTATTTTGGTCACCTGAGTGATCAACTGACGACATGTGCATAACTCACTTCCATTTTCTCTGAAAACATCAAAAGAGACATTCTCCATGAGAAAAGTGGTTTTCCTTTTCTTCCTTAAAAACCATGACAAGGGATATTGTCCCACCCTGCTCTATGCATGGGGTGCAACGATGTTTGATCATTGCACTATGCACCAAAGATGGACTGTGACGTTTTCATAGGCTACATGTGCATAGGGTGCGACGATTCTTAAATAAGGGAAAGTCAAAATTCATGAATGTTCTAGAAGGGAATCTTCTAGAAGATAAGGTGGCCTCTGATCGGTTTGGATCTTACTTGCGTCTCTGATTTAGTGGGATTATCATAATATCTTAATCCATCCCTCTTTCACCCTATATAAAGAGGGATCTCTTATGGAAAAGGATAAGGTTTGCAAAGGCTTGCATATGCATGAAGAATTTTGCTACATATTATACTTGAGATAGCTTTTCTTTAGCTCTCTAAGTCAGATTGTGGATCTTCTTCATCAAAGGCATTGGAGCAAAGATGTGTCTGTTGGAGCAAAGATCCATTGAAAGGGACCTTGCAACATCAAGGCATGGGTTGTATTATTCACTTTCCATTTAATATAATGAAAAAATACATTTCTTCCCTATAAAGGTGTCTTGACTTTTATTGTATAGCTCCTTGATCTTATACATAATTCATTGGAACATATGTTCTCTCCCTATTTGATGGTTTATGCTTCTTAAATAGGTTCACCATCCCACAAATCGAAATATGGAGCGACAAGGATGACACTAGTGAGGATCAAAGATCATTTAAGAAGCATGCCACTTGTACCTCTCTAAATTAGTTTATATGAAAATGAAGTCTAAGGTGAACTTTGTATTCTGTCTTGTTTTGTTCTAGCTTCCTGTGGAAGTTAGGGAGATTAGTTTGTGTCCACACTTACCTATTTGTCCGATAACAAAATTTGCGATCATACCGGGGATACAATTTTTTTTGGTTTTTTTCTTATTATTTTCTTTTAGCCTACCTTCTTTTGATCAATTTCATTCTCTGAGTCTATGGGTGATCCATCTTGATTCCATGGTCCTGAAAGTTCTTTGGAAAATTTTGTCATTCTTCCCAATTTTCTTTATATTCATAGATTGTCGCATTGTGTTCTATTTTCAACCTGCGACGACCCTTTATCGTCGCACTTTGCTTGTGTATACCAGGGAAACGATGTCACACTGTGCCTTGTTGATAGCCTACAACAATCCTAGATCATCCCACTGTACCCTTCTGTAGCCTGCGGTGATTCCTGTAGGAATTGTTGAGTGACAGTCAATTTTTCTTTTATTTTCCCAGATTTGTCTTCATTTCCTTGGATGAACTTTTAGCATTAGTGAATGATTAGTTTACATCTTTAAGCCTAGATTTGATGGATTTTCAGAGACTGACAATATTCTTTGCAAGCTTTGTAAATTTCATCTTTTACCTCTTATCACAAGGGTATAATCTCAAGACTTTGTTCCTGGGTGCTTGTTTGATAAGTCGCTCTTGATTTCTTTTGATTTTTGGTTTGATTATAAGTTTTGGATTGTTGTTTATTAAGAAACAATTTTTGTTTGCATTTGAAAAAAAGTTTTCTTATCTTTTCATTTTTTCTTGCATTGTGAGTTTGATTTGGGAAATAGTGTTGAGAGTGCATTTGTCTTCTTAGACCATTCTTTCTTTTTTGGATTATGTCTATGTTTTGGTTTGAAAAGAAAAGAATTGCTATTCTTATTTTTAGTATTCTTTGTAAGAAAATGTTTGCATTCAAATATTTGTCAAAAAGAGAGAAATTGGAAAATTTAGTAGTTTTTGATATTTTGAAATCCATATCATTCAAAAATTGAGAAATTTTGCTTTGTAGATTTTGTATTCTGAAAAGAGAAACCTTCTCCCTATTTTAATTAGAGTTCATTGAATTAAATGATTTCATATAATCTCTTCTTTCATTTTATTGGGTCAAGGTCAAATACATCATCAGTTTCATTTCCATTTCCCTTTTGAGTAAGCAACAATCTTTAAAATACAACATAATTTTAAAACCTATTAGCAACTTTTATTTTCTAGAATTTGTATACACCAACATCAACTAGGATAGCACTTCAGAATAGGTTGTAAGGCACACTCTACAAATAATCAAAACACAAAATAATATCTTTTGATAGGGAGAGTTCAAATCCACTTGCTACATTTTGTCCTGGGAAGCCCTTCTAACAAAAGGGTCAATCACGAGGTCGCATTAGGGCCAACAGATTTACTCACCCTGCTTTGTTGGTCTTAGTGTAGAGATTAAGCATATTATTGGGGGTCACTTGAGAAGAAAATCTTGTGGGGACCTTCTCGAGTTGATTTCAGGCTTAGATACCCTGCCCTTGCACGTGGATCGAACTGTCGACTGCTTCCCCAGGCATCATTTTTGTAATTGGTATCCTTAGTGGCCTATCTCTTTAGAGACTTTACATGAGGTGACCGTGGAGGGGAAAGTCTTCACGGTACCTAGAATCAACGTTGTCCAAACTCACTCGGTCTCCTTGGAGGGTATACCCACGATTATGTGTGGGATATTGCACTAGGGTGTAAGTCCGTTAAGCAGGTCGTCAACGTAACTTTTCCACCCTCTTTATCCTAGCCCCTTCTTTTCTTGATTTCATTACGATGGGTTTCATCACCAACTAGTGACCTCGAAATAAGAAGTTTTTTTTGCATTTTTAATATCTATATTTTATTAGTAAGTGTTATTTGTTTTTCTAGTTGGCCATAGATTTATTTCATTCTTTATTTGGTGCAGCCAACATCGACCCTCGCTGTTTATGTGGGATGCAAGGGTTACCTCTGGAAGATCTAGAATAATACACTCCTTTGCTTTCTAACTCACCAGAGGGTTCTCTTGAAGGAGAATTCAATAACGACGTAGCCTCTGAGATTGGAATTTCTACTCCATTGGAGGAATCAATACTTCCTATAAATCTGTTATTGAGTGTTGTACAATATCTACTTTTTCTCCAGATTAATTCA
Organism: Picea mariana; assembly: GCA_032191745.1. Classification (NCBI taxonomy): domain Eukaryota; kingdom Viridiplantae; phylum Streptophyta; class Pinopsida; order Pinales; family Pinaceae; genus Picea; species Picea mariana. The sequence continues at coordinate 112,963 of JASDQU010738256.1, read as the reverse complement.
TCGAGAGACATTGTTGCTGAAGATTATACTAGAATACCTACTAGACCTCACACAAAGTCTAGTGTAGATGATCCACTCTTTTAAAGTGAGTCATTTAGAACTCTGACTCATATTGTTGGAATTTTAATCCTAGCTCTTCTCCCCCTGTCCGTTCTCTTTGGAAAACCTCTTCGGGAAAAGATATTTTTGAAAAAATAGGAATGATTCATCTACGCCAGAGGAAATATAATCAACCTATGGAATCACATACGCCTATGAATTCCACTACTTATACAGTACCTTTAGATCATTTTACTGGCATGACCAGTAATGTTGTCACAGTTGCAGACCAATTGTTGGTTGGTTCTCACACAATTCTTCCTCTTCAACTCACTATCTCTACCATGGTCCCACAAGTCACACTTGTTTTTGTTAGAAGTGTGGTAATCACTCAAGCTCCTATTAGAACACCTATTCCTCTCAGATCAAATCCTTGATTTTCCCCTGGGTATAACACTTTGAATACTTCTATTGCTAATCCTACTCAGAGTCCATCTAGAGGAACTAATATTTATGTTCCTCCTGGGTATAATGCTACTAGTAGTTTTGTTCCTAAACCTACTGAGGTTCTCTCCGGGGGGCGTAACATTCCTTCTCCACCTTCACTTGGAGGATCTAATCATCCTATCCCTAGTAGCTTCAATCAAGTTGGAGGCACAAGTCATTATGTTGCTTCTGGTTTTCAAATTCCTATTGGAGGTCAACCTCAAGTTGGGGGACCATCTCAAGTTGGGGGGAAACCTCAAGTTTGGGGGAAACCTCAAGTTGGGGGTCATAACCCAGTGTATGGGAAGTATACCACTGGATTACAGTCTCAACCTTGGAATTTTCCTTTCCAAGGAAATCAACAACTTCTTGGGGGGAAAAATACTCAAGTTAATTCTTTTGTACCCCCTCATTCTGGGAAACCATATCTAGGTTCTATGAATCCTACCCAGGGTCAATATTTTTAGTCTAATGCTCCTCTCCAAGGGAGCATACCGAATCAACTAGCTCATGTTGGCTATTTGACTCAAAAATCTCCACCACTGAATTTGACATGACTCTCTAACTATCGACAAACTGCTTATGGTACTACTGGTATACCTACGAGACTAGCTCCTCAAAATGACCAGTTTCCTCAAGTGAACAGACAATTGTCATTTCTTTCTACTTTGGATTTACCGTATTTATCTAGGATTTTGAATGATCCTATTTTTCATTCTCCTTATTGGCCGGTCATACCTTTCAAGTTACCATTAGACATTCCTAAGTTTGACGACCGATCGGGAGAAGACCCAAATAATCATGTCATGAATTTCCATCTTTGGTGTTCATACAACTCCTTGATGGACGACTCCATAAGATTACATCTTTTCCAATGAACTCTTACGAGTTCAGCAACCAAATGGTATATTGAATTTCCATGAGGATTATTAAATGACTTCAACACCTTAGGTATGGATTTATTAACACATTACCAGTTACCAATATGATACGAGATAGGAACTGAAATTTTGAGTTCATTTAAACAATCCTCTTCTACTCATATTTCAGATCATATTCATGAGTGGAGGAGGAGAAGACGCTTAATCAAAGTTCCCCTTTGTGATCAACTATTGGTCGAGTGGTTTACCAAGTCACTCATTGGTCCTATAGCCCATGATGTTGCCATGGGTGGTGTATTCATTGAAGAATAGGTGATTAGTCATGCTCAATACTTGGATCTCATTTATTCAAAAACAAGAACACTATATGATTTGATCCCTGATGCTACTCGCCCATATACAAATCCAACCCCAACACCTCTAATAGCTTATCATGATGTTGATGGCATGATTGGAACTTTTCACACTGAGACTTAGTGTAAACAAACCATTCATTCCAATTCCAAGTCTACTACTGCTACGTACAAAATACTCCTCCTCCCACTCCTTCTCCTGAAAAAACCTCTGAGGTTAATTCGGTTCAATCTACACCTACCAGAAAAAATAAAAATAAAAAGAAAGGGAAGGGTAAGAATAAAGAGGACCAAAATAATAATCAACAATCTGATAATCCCAAGACTCAGCTTGTTGATGACAAAGACAAGAGAAAACCTCGTTATCCTTGCCTTATCTGTGGTGAGGATCATTATACGAAAGTTTGTCCACGACATGCTGAGGTTACTAAGTTCCTTGAAAGTACCGGGACACCTCCTACACCCATCATTTTGTCACAACCATTTCCTTCTCAGCAGCAAGCCCAATTGGTTATTCATGACCAACCTTCTCTCTCTACCACATCTTATGTACTTATGTGTACTGGTGACTTCAAGAATAACGAAGTTGTAGTCGCTACTCAAGCCAAATATTACTCTCCTTCGAAAGAGAAATTTGACAATTCACCACCTCCGTTGGTTCAACCCCCTCCATCAACTTCACCTCCTAACATTTATCTTCATCTTGAATGACTAATTCTAGATACATTTCTTCATCCTCCTCCTCAGGGAATTGTTCATAAGTCGTTGTTTAATCCTCACGCACGTGCTGCTCAAAACTACAGTATTGTAGAAGACCTTGCGCAGGAACCTTATATGATGTCGGCTCTTGAAGTCCTTCAAAATTTTCCTACGCAACGGAAGGTGTTGTTAAAAGTTATTGGTGGAATTGATCCTACCAATATGAACATGATAATCTTTGACTTGGAAGATCATATTTCAAGGATTCCTCCTCAATTAGCATTTCAAATACAAGTTGTTGTGGAAAATAAGAATATTTTTCGAATTGTTATTGATGAAGGATCTTTGACTTGCGTCATGTTCATCACTTGTTGGAAATCCATTGGCTCTCCTACCCTTACCGAGTCACACGATATTCTAAAAGCTTTAATTGGTACAGGATTTAAACCTTATGGTGTTATTCCTTCATTGTCTATTACGTTAGAAGGAAAAGCGGTTACTATTGAGGTTGAGGTCTTTGATTCACCCCTCGATTATAACCTTCTACTTGGCCATAGTTGGATTGATTCCATGCATGCAGTTGTTTCTACTCTTTTCCTTGTGCTATGTTTCTTGCACCAAAAAAAAGTTGTTACAGTCGATCAACTTGCCTTATTTAATTCCAATTCACGTACTAGTAACATACCTTTCATTGCAAAAACACCTCTTGGTTATGAGAATGTCGGTGTGGGTCTTCTAAAGGATTCATCGTTAATGGGTACATTCCCCATTCCACCACCCAATATTCCTCCTCCTTTTGTTGCTTCAATTAACATGATATCAACCACAGTTGGTGAAATCTCTTAGTCTTATGACCCTTGGATAATACCTAGCTCCAACGAATGTCTTCATTATGGCGACCAAATGCATTTGATTCCAGTAGAATTGGATTATCAAGCTATTCAATCAGAAACTCCTTCTCCTCGTTCTCTCTTAGATACGTCTCTGAATCCATTTCACGTGGTATTTCACACCGATGAGATGATCATGACAAGCATGTCTATGGAAGATACCCCATGGGACGATGAGAATCATCATTATATCCTCTTCCTCGAACCTGAGACCATAGAGAGTTATCAATAGATTTACAATCCATCCACCTTTTTACTATTACATTTGTTCCTAAACTATCATACGATGTTTTGTATGAAGGGAAATTGGGTAACATTTCACCCACCATCTCTTTAGATATTTTGATTAAATCCAGAGTCATGGAAAATGTTGACATCGATGCCTCATGTTCTGCTGATGAGGTCTGAATTTACAAAGCTCTTTTCCAACAATTTTGTGATGATTTTTCCTGGAGTTATGAAGAGATTCCTGTCATTGATCTAGATATTGTTGTACATGATATTAAAACTTACCCGAATGCTAAACCCGTTCGACAGATACTTCTCCTAGTACATCCACGCAAAGTTGCTGCTATTAAGCTCAAAGTTGAAAAACTTCTTAAAGCCGGTTTTGTCTATCCAATGACTTTGAATGATTGGGTGTCCAATCTTGTTTTGGTTACGAATGAACAAGGCACAATCTGTGTTTGTGTAGATTATGGGGATATCAACAAACCTTGTCCCAAAGAAAATTATCCAACCCCTTTCATTGACTAGATTGTTTACTACTATGCTGGGAGTGAAATCTTCTCTTTGATGGATGGTTTCTCCGGCTATAATAAAATCAATATTTTACCTGCGGATCAACATAAGATTGATTTTATTTTCCCTTGGGGAACCTTCGCATACCGGAAACTCCCTTTTGGTCTCAAGAATGTTGGCGCGATGTTTCAACGTGTTAGCACTCTATAAATTTGTTCGACTGATAAACAAATGACAAAGGTAACCTAGAAACCAACTTTAGAGCTAGATACTAGCCTGCTCAGCTCAAAGAGGGCTCTCTCATGTCACTTGATGTTTCTTTGTAAATCAATGGCTAGATTTAGTTTTTTTTGTTTTTTGTTTTTTTTTATAAATTTGCTGGCAAGGAAGGGGAGGGACACTTAGGGCTATGGAGTCAAATTATGAAAATGAATGAACAAACTAACTGGCTAGTAGAACTCTCCAGAGAATAAAGGCTAAATGAGGCGATGAATCTGAGTTATAAATTTTAGTTTGTAGAGTGTAGGAAGAAAAAGAAAACAAATAACTTCATTAGAGCATTTATAAAATTAATTCTGAAATAGTTATGAATAATTTCACACAGTTTAAATTGCTTAAGCCGAGAGCATCACAAGATGAATTCTGAGCTTTTAAACTATCCAATTTAAATAGAAGAAAGTGAAAATGGAATTAAAGAACACAGGAAATACATACAAGGAGAGAAGACAAAACTCATATCACCACCATTAGAATCTTTTCATAGAGATTTCAAAATCTTCTGCATATGTATTCTATTCAGCTCCAAAAAATTACAATTGAGTTCAGGACAACTAAAAAGGTGCCCTTGCAGTTCTGCAAACTTTAATACATTCAAAACTTCTAATATGTATACAATTCGAGTTCCTTTCAATTAGAAACAGATTTCAATAGTTGAACTGAAACATTTCAGCTTCTAAAACTAACTAAAATAATTACATTTGACAGTTTCAGTATGGGAACCGATTACAATGATTAATCAAAAAACGTTTCGTGAACCAATGGTCGATTCCTCTAGCTCTTCAACTCATGAATTTTCCATCTATCCTGTTTTGGTCCTCTGTCTAATCTACCATTTTGATGACACCTGGGCATTATCTGTTGGTCCCTGGAAAAATGCACTTTGTTTTACCTAGTCGCACTATCTCCTTCCAATGCAAGTTAGAAGGGATATCGTAGTCCATCATTTCTTTGATTAGGATCTCCAAGTCAATGCAAGAGGCATACATCATGACTAGCAGTCTGATCTTTAGTGTCTTGAACTAGTTTAATATCTCAAAATCTGTGATCAAACATTCCACCAGGGTTTCTCCTTTCAAGTTTTCCTCTAGGCTTTCAAACTTGGAGTGGTCCATTTTTCATTGGGCGAGGCAGGAGTTGTATTCCACCTAATCATACAATTTTCCTTTCCATCCCAAAATGGTGGGAGGCATTTGATGGACAACTCTTCAAACAGATCTTTGAATTCCTGTATACTCTGCTCCATGTGTATGGCCTTGGTATGGACTAATTTTAGCAAGTTATGCTTGGAAATGACCCTCCTCACCCAAATGATCAATGCGGTTCTATATTTGACCCCAATGGCCTGAAGTTCTATAGTGGGGATGTAATTCAACAATTTTATAGCATTTTGGGCCCACTCTGAGGGTTTCTTTGCTAGGGTCTCATTTAAAATACTATACCTACTTCTGGATGTGATGGCCATGCTATCTTTTTCATGGATGAAGTTCAAGTATACTCTGAACTTGGAAGATTCAACAACAATAGAATCCTATATGATATGTTTAGCTCCCTGCCACAGTCCTTTGCCTCTCAACCTTGTTTTCATCTTGTCCACTCTTTCCTGCAAATCTTGATTCTTCTTTTCGAATTGATCCATCCTCCCATATTTTGTTTTCATTTCCTACTTTAATTTCTCTATATCTCCCTTTCGACCTTTGATTTCTCCCACCTTTAGGCTGACTTGGGACATAGCCTGGAGAAGTCCTTCAATTCTTGGCCCAAATTCTGGAGTAGAAGGTAAATGCAACAACCATGTTTGGCACTTCTATCTGCCCTTGTGACCAGTTCAATTTTTCTTGCTTCATCTGTAATACCTTGGCCTTGTAATTTAATGCCTCTTGTCGAAATGCTTCGTTCTCCTGTTCTATATAAACCAGTTCTATTGTTTGTGGATGCTCTATGGCAGACAGTTTTAGTTTTTTCTTCAAGCTTTGAATTAGCTTGACTTTTTCTTCTAAGGAGGATTTCACTCCCTGAGGGCCTTCAGATTCCAGCCTCTTGACCTGAGTTTTCCAAGCTCTACTGGATGATTTTTCTTTCCTCAACTGCCCTTCCAACTTAATTACATAGTTTGATAGCTTTGAGTTCTTCAGGCTTAGACCTAAGTAATATGAATACAGCATGTCACTGGTATTCCTATGGAATTTCACTTTGTCAGGAGCACTGATGTTCTCGTATTTCATCTTGATCTCAGATACTATGTCCTCATCTACAAATGCTATATTGAATGCATTCTTCACTATATCTCTCACTATGAACAAAGAAGACTTATGCTGAGATATATTTTCTACCTGAAGGATTAAATCCCTCATTTCATTCATAGCCAAGTTTCCTTTCTCGACATATTTCTTTTCCAAATCTTCTTTAGATTGATAGGTTTCTCCATCTGCCTTATCAAACATGTGATTTTTGCTGCTGAAAATTCTTGAGCTTCCTTCACTTTGGAGCTTTCTCCCTTTCCCAGCTTCTACATTGTTGATGCCACTTTCCACCATATCCATATTCACATTTTATTTAGGCTCCTCCTCCTCTAGATCCACTATATGTGGGGATTATGTGATCTTCATCTTCTTAGGGGCAATCTACTAACTGCTAGTGCCCAGGGCCTCTGAACTTCTCCTTTTGATGTAAACACTTATCTTGGGAACTTTAACTATCAAATTCTAGGGATTTTTTTGTATTTGAGTTTGTTGTAAGGTTGCCTCCACTTGTTGTGTTTGAGATGGTTGCAATATTGCTTCCATATCAGTACAAACATCTAGATTTGCCAATTTTTCAAATCCCTCAACATGTTCATGCTCATAGGGGCCTGTTTGTTTATTAGTCTTCTCTTGGATATGATCTAATGTGGATCATATCTTCTTCCCTGCAGCTGTGCAAATCCAAATTCCTTGAGCTTGGCCTAGATCTGAGATAAGCATGATCTAGTTTTTACAATGAAGGGTCCAATGATGAAAGGGAATTTGAGGTTGGATGCCTTGTGTAGTTTCAGTAAGTGCTCTGTCTCTGATATGATCCTTTTCCTGATGAAATCCAGGGAAAAGACTCTAGGTGTCAGAAAAATAGACAGAAGATAGGGGGATTCATGACAACCATAAACCCATATCACTGTTGAATGCATGAACATCACCCAGTCCCCCACTCTATTTTATGGATTTGTTAGGCTAAACATCATGTAGGACTCTTGGCAGGCTGGTGTTGAAAATCAGGCTGTAAATTATGGACATGACCTTGTTGATAAAGATGAGCATTGTGATTCTTTTGCATTCAATTGATATGAATGTTGCTTCAGGGAACTCTCTCTTGTTCATCTCCAGGAAAATCTTCAGCAAGTATGTTTAATACCTAAAGTTTCTTAGTGACTGAAAATTCACTAGCTTCTTGTGGATATTATCAGCTATGAATTTTTTTAGAGTCCTATAGTCATAGTGATCAAAATTTCTCTTTTTATTGATGTTAGAGTATTTGGCCAAATTATAATATTTTCAAATTAAAATTGACATGTCTCTTGCTTTTTAAATGGTTCTAAGTCATTGTCAAGGTGTCACTGCTACTCCCTCCACTTATGCAAGGTCACAAATCATCCATCATGGTCACTGTCATCATTTCCTGTCATAAGTCATCAATTGAGTTAGTTGGTCATCATTTAGGTTATAAAATCATAAAAATGCATATTTTGAAAGATAAAATTCAAATCATGGTATACATATTCATTTGAAAGTGAAAATATTTTTTTATATGTTCATTCATCCTTAATTTCATTTCATTAACCATTCTCCACCATTTCCCTTACTAAAATCCTCTCATTTCACCATTCTTCCCCAAAACCCTAGTTATTTTTGCTGCATGTTTTTCCCTCGGCCTATAATTTTTTCTTTGCAACCCTTTTTTCTAACTCGTTTTGAGAAAATCCACCTCCATTATATTCCTAACATCTATCCCTATTCCCCATAATTTTCTCATAATTTTTCCTACCTCCCTTTCCCCTCATTCCCTTTCCCCAAAGGCCCTGCGCTTCTTCCTAGTTCACATTTTAAGGTTGTGAAGAGGGTTTTCATGACTTCTTGAGCTTTCACCAGGACCTGCAGAGCATGTGAAAACATCAAATTGTCATTACAAATCAGAAAAATTCAAGGAAAGTGATTAAAATCCTAAACAAAGGGGCGTTGTGTTTCTGCGTTGTATTTTTCTGAAGGAGGCAAAAAACGTAGCGAATTTGTTGCATTTAGTGACCAACTTCAATATTTGATTCTGAACATATGGGAAATTATTTTTGCAAACTGGAGGAGGTTTTTGTTCATAAAATACCCAAAAACAATAACCTCTCTCCGGGTTTGAATATACTTTATGGTTTGGGATATATTCAATCTTCTTAGAGGCCTAGTTTTTCAAAAAATAAAACACTTTGTTTCTGTTGTTTTAGTCATGTTTTCTTGGCGCGTTTTCCTAACAGCTGGAAGTGAAGTTTTAAAAAACAATAGAGGTTTTTATCAAGGAAATATTCAAAAACAAAAACCTCTCTCATTTTGTACACATGAGTTAATTTCTTGGATTTACAGGTGGCACTTTGAGACCCATTTTTCACAACTTCACCAAGCCAAAATTGCTGAGCTTCTGGGCAGTCACTTTTGGAACTAATTTTTCAGAGGTCAAATTGTTGTTTTGCATGGTTTAAAGGCTCAAGGGTATAATAGAAATCTCAAGGATTCCTCACAGGTCATCATCAACACCCAAAAATCCATCCAAACCATCAAATTTTCAAGTTTTTCGATTGTTGCACTTCTACTACAATTTGTTGCACTTTTGTCATAGTCTCTGCGCTTCTGTGTGTGAGAAATTTTTATTTCATGTAAACGTTCAAATGTGAAAATGGGTTAATTTAAATGGTAAATTGGATATTTTGAAGCACGGTAAATGTAAATATGCTATGGTATGGTCAAAATGGATATTGGATACTATTTTAGAGATAAGGTCAATCAGTTGAGATAAAAAGGGAAAGTTGTTTCTAACTTCCCTAGGATTTGGAAAAGATACGATATGTTGATGAATTAATTTCTATAGAGAAGGATTCGACCTCTTAGAGAGGAAATATCGTTTTTTATTCTATATGTACTCATACACAAGTCTAAGAAAAGGGTGTGTTGGTCATATTAGAGAAGAAACACTTTTGTGCATTGTAATTGTTTCCAAGTGAATGAATGGAATAACAGGCAGTTCACTGGGATTCTTGTGTTAGAATTTTGGTGGTTTTGTGCTCCTTTGATTTGTAAGTTATCTTATGTTTTTACATTCCTTTAATATGTATCTTATTGCTTGGAAAAAACCATATGTTTGATCCAGAATTCATCTTAATGGTGCTCTGTTTCAATTTTTCCAAGTTATCAATGTTTTCATCTTAAAGAATCACTTTAGAATTCATCCTTGGTTTGATTCTCTAATGTGTTTTTATTTCACCCTTTCTACATTCACCTCCTGCAACAATACAATATGAATCCTCCACCAAAGCTGCCTACCTTGCCCCTGTAAAAAACCCTCTATTTTCCCATCATCTCATTGGATAGAAAATTTATCTGACACGACTCCATGCCCAATAGATTTGTGTCTTTTCTCATCAACAGACGTTTAAAAAAAAATCAAATTTGTTGAGCGTATTACCTAGACTAATATCTTATTCGTCAACTAATATAAGTGAGAGAGCCCTCTCCAAGGCCAGAAGGGCTAGATTCTGACCTAGAAGTGGTTTGTGGTTACCTCTATGATTTCTCCCTTCAACCTGGAGAAATTACGGAGTGTTAACATAGTGGCGACCATACTGGGGACTGTTCCTCAAAAAAGTGTATCAAGTTCCAGATCTGATTGTTGATGGTGGACAGTGATTAGGCAAATGAAGGCAGAAATATTCACCTGGCGACTCCAAACAAAGTTTCAAATTTTTTGGGGAGAATCCACTGGTAGCCGGATCCAGAAATCAAGATGAGTTCAAGAATAGAACATAGGTATGCTCCTATGGATAGATCTGGTATTCCTAATTTTCCAAACTTTATGCCCCGTGTTAATTGGTTGAATTATCTTCCATTATTTAAAGATCAAAAGGGAGATAACTGTTAGAATGTAATGGATGTGCTCATTTTACCATTGAAAATATCTCTATTGTCACCCAACCATAGGCTGAATCCACCCTCCGAGCACCTTAACCTTGACAAAGAATCACTTCGGAAGAAAACCCTAGGCTAGATAGCCAAACAAAGGGTAGTGCACCTTTCCCCAAGGCNAAGGATAACGCACCAACAAGAGCTGATCAAATAGTCCAAACCCTAGCCAAGAGATATTCCAAGACAAAACGTAACTTCTAGCTGCAACAGCTACACCGACAACTCTCCTCAAACCTGCACACAAAACTGGGCACTGCAGTGCGCACAAGTTGCTTCTCTGCAATTCTAAGACTGCCTGCCAGAATGAAAACTAGCCTCCTATATTTATACTAATTCTGGCTAACAGCCTAGGCCGACTTTTCATTCTGGTTATCTGTCTGTTCAGTATATATTATTATTTTTGGCCGACTTCTTCTCTTGGAGGATAATAACCTAATATAAATTATCTCCTTGAGCCGACAAGTCTTCTAGGGTTATTAGCCAACTCATTAGGGTTTCTTCTTGCTTCCCAGAGTATTCTATCCTCGTCAGGTTTACACGTGGAGGTAAATACCTCCTGCAGTGACCATAATATCAACACTCACTCCTAGCTAGGGAGGTATTATAGGTGTCTTGAGCACAAAAACATACCATTCACCCGGTAGCATCAACATAGTTGTATAGACTAGATCATGACTAGATCATGAGCACCATCATAATCATTAGTGTCATCAACTGCATCATCTCTCGAAACC
>JASDQU010738256.1:70189-81718 GCA_032191745.1 Picea mariana | reverse complement strand
ACTGAGAGATTCTCACAAAGTATGATGTTATGCTATCATCATCATTCATCTTCATGTCACAGAGCTCATTCTTCAGACTCATTATTTGTCCAATGTTTTTGAATGAGAAGAGGTTTGTTAGGGCATCGTACATCTTCTTTGATGAGTCAAGATGGGAGATGTAGGGTATCAAGTGGTATTTTATGGATTCCAATATGATACTCATGGAATTGATGTCATCATCTTTGAACTTCTCCATAACTGCAACATTATGCGGTTCCTTCTCTTTTCCTTCTTCAAACTCTGGTTCTGTGATCTTTCCTTTCATGATATCCAACACTTTATTCTTGGCAAGGATGAGGTCAATCCTTGTCTTCCACACTCTAAAGTTAGAGGCTCCATCTAACTTGTTCTCTGACTTGATAGAATAAGTCATGGTTTCTTTGACTTGGTCAAACCCTATGTTTGACCACAAACTCAAACTTTGTGTCTTGGCTTGCTGAGAGTACCAGGAGATGTGCTAGGCTAGGGAACACTAATGTTTCCAGAGATTAGGTCAATCCCTTCAATTAAGGTGCCTCAACAAGAGGATTAGGGTTTCTGCAACTGCACCTGCTAGTAACCCTAGCGGCAGTGCTTTGGTGACTACTCCTGCTAGAAACCCTAGCAACAGTTCTTCAATGAGATTAATATCCTTCTGGCTATGTTTCCTTCCAGTGGTTAGACTGAATGAAGGAGGTGTGGGCCCATAACCTGTTAGAATGTAATGTATGTTCTCATTTTACCATTGACAATATCTCTATTGTCACCCAACCATAGGTTGAAGCTACCCTCTGAGCACCTTAACCTTGACACAGAATCACTCTGGGAGAAAACCCTAGGCTAGATAGCACAACAAAGGGTAGCTCACCTTTCCCCAAGGATAGTGCACCAACAAGAGCTGATCAGATAGTCCAAACCCTAATGAAGAGATATTCCAAGCCAAAAAGTAACTGCTAGCTGCAACAGCTGCACTGGCAACTCTCCTCAAATCTGTGGACAAAACTAGGCACTGCAGTGCACACAAGTTGTTGCTATTCAATTTTGAGACTACCAACCAGAATGAGAACTGGCCTCCTATATTTATACTAATTCTGGCTAACTGCCTGGGCCGACTTCTCATTCTGGGTATCTGTATGTTCAATATATATTCTTATTTCTAGATGACTTCTTCTCTTGGAGGCTAATAACCTAATATAAATTATCTCCTTGAGTCGACAAGTCTTCTAGGGTTATTATCCAATTCATTAGGGTTTCTTCTTGCTTCTCAGAGTATTCTATCCTCTTCAGGTTTACACGTGGAAGTAAATACTTCCTGTAGTTACCATAATATCAATAATGACGTTGTTATGGATTTGTTCAAATTTCATTTGCATATACGGAAGCTTAAGGTTAAGTTTCCTAAATATTTTTTAATGAAAATGTTCATGGAAACCTTAGAAGACAAATCTAGATCTTGGTATGAAGGTTTTCCATCTGCAGGTTTGTGTTCTCTTAAAGATTTTCATGCAGTCTTTTATGAGCATTTTAAGGAATTTTGTCTTCCCTTGCCTTGGGTTGAAACATATTGTGCATATTTTTGACCATCTATTCAAATAGGGAGTCAAATCCATGTACCATGAAGATATGCATCATCATATGCAAACAAGTCGAAGACTTTTTTGTTCTAAAGGGCAATTTTCGCTCCAGCACAGAATTTTGTAAACGGAATTTCCGCACCTCTGCGTGGGTTAATAATGTAATAGGTATTGCATGGATCATAGTTATGTCAGTTAACTTAGGATTTATTCATTAGGAGAGTTCCTTTCACTGATTTTTTTTTATCCTCGGGTTATTAATTTGGTCTAAACAACCTTATTAATTTCCCTTGAGTTTTTCACTCCCACCAACAATAAATCCTCCAAAGTGGTGAAATGTGTTCTAATAAATTCATCCTCTAGTTTCTCATGTTTAGGAATGATGTAAATGACCATGTAAGACAACACAAAAAGTTTCGCGTAATTTCATCGAGTCTAGATAGGTTTTTCTTAATTAATTAAATTTAATTAAATTTTCCTAAGGCTGGAAATTTAATTATTTAATTAATTAAATAATTTTTTATAATTAATGTAAAGCTAGGTCCCTGGGTTTGTGATAGGGGTATTTGTGCTCAAAATAAATGTAAATACACCCCCTACACCCTTGGACCAAGTTTCAACTCAGTCGAACAAGTTTTGTTAGGGTTTTGTCCACTTAGGAGTCTTAGTCAGATAAAAGCAATTTTAATTGCTAACCCGAGACATTGAAAAAATGTCAATTTTGTAATTATTAATCAAATTGAGCAAAGTAAAGGTAGTAAATGGTTGAGAGAGAATACCTAACCTATCCAACCCCACTTCCTAACCTTTACACCCCTTTTACCCACCTTTTAATTAATTCCCACCTTGGGATTTGAGCCCCTCATTGAGGAAATGCATCCCCCTTCTTTTGAAACTTAGTAACTCGTATTTTAAATGAGTTATGGGTCCATAATTCCACATATGTATCCCTCCTTACCCATCCACGTCCTACTTTAGAGTGTGGATTCCACACTCCAAACACACTCCTCCCACACGCCCTCACTAAAGCTCACACATCCCTCCACACTCTCACTCATACCTCATGCTTTCCTTAATAACTCGTGCTTTATCTCTTGAATAAAGTGGAGAAATCTCACATGAAAGTAGGAAACATCACGATGAAGGAGGAAACTCACTTTTAAATCTAATACATGGGCCTCCTCTTACCCAATACACCTCCCTCAAGTGGCCACCTCACCCTCCATCTCATCCCACATACCAAACTCGCCTCAACCCTAAAAGAGCACGCCACCTTCACTTGAGTTGTCACTTGAGCTTGGATCTTGAAATTTTTCAAAGATGTAAGAGGGGTCTCCTTGGCCTCTCATTCTATGTAATATACCTCTCACTCCCTCATTCAAGACCATTCTTTACAGTATTGTTATGCTACCAAATTCTCCATCTCCCTCTCTCTCTATCATTGGCTTCTTGCTTTGGTTCACTGGTTCTTGAAGAGCTTGGAGCAACTTTGTTGCTACAACATCTTCCATTGGATAATAAAGAAATATATTTGGAGGAACTATGGCATTCAATATTTTTTCTGGATGTGCCACTTATTTATGAGGTGATATCACTCTTTACTTTGAATGTTATTGTGTTATTGGGTAGATAGCCTAAGAAAAACTATGTTTGCTTGGCCTGGTTTAGTAAATTTATGATTTATAAGACTATATGCATTGTATTCCTTTTTAATAATAACAATGTTGTATTATTAATGCATATAGTCCATTGTCTATTCTTATTTCACAATTTATTTGGAGTTTGCATATCATTTCGAAACGAGTTGTTGGGATAGATCCGAGCAAGGATTTACCCTCATCTTCACTAAAACTTCACAAACATTTTCTGTTCTTCTTCCTCCTTCTCTCATATTCATATTTTGGTATCTAGCTTGCTTATATAGGTCAATAATTTCATAAATATTTCTGGTTTTTATATGCGGGAAACTTTTGTTGAAAAACAAAAAATTTCCTTAACATTTTGAGTGTGTTGCAACACAAATTAGCAAGCAATAGCTTGCTGATTTTTGCAGGTTCTCGCCAGGTTAAGGGTACATGCTGCCCATTTTCGAGCACAACTCACCTCCAAGTACCTCCTTTTGAAAGTGGTAACATTTATGTTCTTCCTCTTTCAATCTAAACATTGTACGCAAGCCCAAAGGAGTGTACCCAAGTGGCTTGCATTCCTTTTATTTCAGTCTTTGCTTTGCGAGTTTTGGATTAGTTTTCTTTTTTGTTTCTCTTTCACTTCTTATCTAGTTTAATCGTTCATATCTACATGCATGTTTAAAGTTAAAATTATCCAGAGTATATCCAACATAACTTATGCTAGCTTAGAGCCCATGGAGGCTTAAATTAAATCTCTACTTTTTGTTGCATGGAAGTCTTTGTTTTCTTAAATATTTATCTTACACTCATGCATGCAAATACTGGTTATATAATCTCTTAAGTAATCATCATTTACAATTTCGCAAGTTATTTCAATTTCTTTATGTTTCACATGAAATAACTTCATAAATTAAGGATTTAACTTGCAATCTAATTGTTCAAAGGCTCCGACCTCTACATTTTTCAATCTTCAATTTCGACACTTTTTGAGCAAGATACAAGCACTCAAACACACTTCCACTTAGCTCATAGGTTTAATAATTAATTTATTAGAATTAATAGGACACCATTACCAACCATGTTCTCCATTTAAAACAGGTTCAGAGGAAGGCAACAAAAGGTGCTAGGTTGGGGGTGGTCTCACGATGCGAGACGTCCTTTCCGAGAGTACTCTGATCTTAGGACTGAACTGTGGAGCTAGGGTGGGCCTCGTTTCCTAACTTCTTGAGCACCCAATAGTCACTTGGTAATTGGGGGAGGAAATTATTGGGTTGACACTTAGATAGGATTAAAATAAACCCCAATTAACCACCAGATTTAATCCTTGGTCTACAACATCAACAATTTGATTTTACACTTCTAAGCAAACTGATCTCATTATATTTATTTTACATGCAAGTCATCTTATGTATTGTGGAATAAATATCTAAGTGGTTACATCTATCATCTTGAACACTTTTACTTTCAAGCATTTCATTTATATTGTTGTTCCTGTATTCGTGGTGTGATCCTTCAAGAATTTGCGCATCCACCTGGAGGCACTCTCTTGACTGGGTCTTGAGTGATTTTCATCTATTTTCCATTGATAAGCAGTCCAATAGAATAATAGATATTGTGAGAATTATCGGCTTGATGTTTTCATGGTTGTATCATCTTGAGTATCTTTATTTCCCTCACATTTCAAGCAACTTGTTAGTATTGTATATATTGCATCTAGCTTATTATAACTTTGTATATCTAATATATTTTTTCTATATCTTTGTACCTAGTTGTATCTATCTTGTTGTAACATTTGTAAACTTGTAACTATCTTGTAACGAATCTCCCCTTAAGTTAGTTGACCACTTTCCCAATCTTAGGCACTAGTCTTAGTTGTCCTAGGAAAAAGCGTGACTGTTAATACTTATTTGTTGCATCTTGCATTTGCTGCTTAACATCATAGGCTAGATTCCCCCTGGCCAATTAATGAATTAAAACCAACTCCTAGAACTTTAAATTCTAAATCTTATCTATTAACTAGTGTCTACCCCACTTGGATTCCCTAGGAGTTATCCTAGATGGAAGAGGTTCAAGTCAAAGTGACAGCGTGGAATTTTAACCTAGGCATTGTGCCTCCAAGGACACACTAAGTGAGCAGGATTTAGCTCACGTTTGCAAGTGTGTATAAGGATGACAACACATATTTTGAAGATTTATTCCAATATTTGGTAAATATGTATGGTGATGAAGAAAATATAGATGATGAGATTAAAGAAGATCTGTATGAATTTTCATCTCAATGGAAAGAACAAGGGGGTTGTTGCCATGATTTTCAAGTGGATTTCCACCAAGCAATAATTTATGCAGTTGAAGATGAAATTGATCATATTGTCAAGGATCAATGGGCAGAGAATAGTGAAGAGGAAGGGGTTGTTTTGGAACCTCTTGCACATGTAGAATTTCTTCCTTTTCTAGTAGAGGGAGAGTGGATTGAAAGAGAGAGTTTTTTCAGATCCCATGGATGAAAACATCAACACTATAGTTCTTTCAATGGCAGAAGATCAGATTGAAGAACAATTGCTTCTTATTAATCAACAAGTGAAGGTAATTGAGCATATTGTTGAACATTCATTAGTTGATTTACAATAGTCTCATGAACAGAAAATAGAAGCCAACTGCCATAATAATAAAGAAAATTCTCATACATTAGTTTCTTTCTTGATTATCGATGAAACAAGACATAATACTATTGAAAGCCATGTTTCTGCATTCAAATTTGATGAAAGTCTGCAACAATCATGCTTTTCTCTTAGCACACAAGATACATATGACAATGGTCATTTCAGCTGCCCTCTACTCCTTGATGAAGATCCTAGTTCTGAGTTGGTTTGCATTAATATTCCTGAGATTCATCAGTCATCCACTGTGTTCGAAAGTAATGAGAAATAGGTTTGTTTCCTATAACTTAATGATCAACTCGTTCAGCAGATTTTAAATCAGAAAGGAAAAGAAGAAATAGCTTGTCAAATTCTTTATACTTCTTCTAGGAACTAATAGATAAAAGGCATATTTTAGATTCTTTTAATCATTCTTATTCTCAAGAATGTGAGAATGTAGCCCAAGATAGTCAAATTGAAAAGGTATCTAATGTAGAGCTACATATTACTATGCCTATTATGGAAGAATGTATTAGCAATGATTTTGTTCAAATAGTTGTTAATTATACTACCCTACAAACTCTCAATCCAAATTTACATGAAGAAACACTCATGAATCCATATTTCCAAGGTGTGATGCATATAGATTCAGATTTTGAGGATGTTAGACTTCATTTTGACCATCATAAGTTGCAGGAAAGAAGTGAAAAAGAAGAGGTTGTTTAGAGCCTCTTGCACATGATGATCTTCCTCCAGGTTCAGAAAATGAAGAGTCTGTTGAAGAAGAGAAGTTTGTCCTAGATCCTATGGATGTGCACATTTTTTCTATTGATAATATGGCTTCCTCAAATGCAGATTTTCAAGAACAAACTTCCCTTTCTCCTGATATTATTGAAGACTCTTTTTCCAATTTGTTGCAACCACCAGGGAATATGAATTTTCTTGTATTTATGGATCATGAGCACATGTTCAGTGGACACTTTAAGTTACCATTTTCAGAATTTTCCTTTATGTCTGGTGCAGCTAAATACCAACATAAGTCAAACAATAATTTTCTTGATTGGCTACACTGGAGGGATCATTTCACATGATTGTATATATATATATTCAGCAGGTAAGAGATTATCATCAAGATTTGAATCCATGTCAAGGTCATAAGATTTCGATGGTCTGTTGCCATAAATAAGTTTAGTCAATAGTCAATTTTTAGTCTCTCAATCAAGTTATAGTTTTAAATTTTTGACTCCATTTCCCAATAAATAAGGCTACTTGGTATACGGTGTTCTTCATACCTCCTAAAGGAGCTTCCATCCCCATTGGAGCCAATTTTAGAGTCCTATAGTCATAGTGATCAAAATTTCTCTTTTTATTGATGTTAGAGTCTTTGGTCAAATTATAATATTTTCAAATTAAATTTGACATGTCTCTTGATTGTAAAATGGTTCTAAGTCATTGTCAAAGTGTCACTTCAACTCCCTCCCCTTATCCAAGGTCACAAATAATCCATCATGGTCACTGTCATCATTTCCTATCATAAGTCATCAATTGAGTTAGTTGGTCATCATTGAGGTTATAAAATCATAAAAATGCATATTTTGAAAGCTAAAATTCAAATCATGGTCTACAAATTCATTTGAAAGTGAAAATATTTGTTTCTATGTTCATAAATCCTTCATTACATTTCATTAAACATTCCCCACCATTTCCCTTACTAAAATCCTCTCATTTCACCATTCTTCCCAAAAACCCTAGTTTGTTTTGTTGTGTTTTTTTCCTCGGTTTGTAATTCGCTCTTTTCACCCCTTTTTTCTCACTCTTTTTGAGAAAATAAACCTCCATTATCTTCCTAACATCTATCCCTACTCCCCATAATTTTCTCATAATTTTTCCTACCTCCCTTTCCCCTCATTCCCTTTCCCCAAAGTCGTTGTGCTTTCATGCTGCACTTCTTCCTAGTTCACATTTTGAGGTTGTGAAGGGGGTTTTCATGACTTCTTGAGCCTTCACCAGCACCTGAAGAGCATGTGACAACATCAAATTGTCATTCAAAATCAGAAAAAGTCAAGGAAAGTGATTAAAATCCAAAACAAAGGGGTGTTGTGTTTCTGTGCTGTGTTTTTCCGAAGGAGGCAAAAAACGCAATGAATCTGCTGCATTTAGTGACTAACTTAAAGATTTGATTATGAACATATGGGAAATTATTTTTGCAAACTGGAGGAGGTTTTTGTTCATAACATACCCAAAAACAATAAACTATCTCCTTTGTTTTAATATACTTTATGGTTTGGGATATATTCAATCATCTTAGAGGCCTATTTTTTCAAAAAATAAAACACTCTGTTTCTCCTGTTTTAGTCATGTTTGCTTGGCATGTTTTCCTAAAATATGGAAGTGAAGTTAAAAAAAAAAGAGAGTTTTGTATCAAGGATATATTAAAAAAAAAACCTCTCTCATTTTTTACACAGGAGGTACTGTCTTGGATTTACAGGTGGCACTTTGTTGACAGGCGAAATTGACCGCTCGTCAACTGGAGGAGTGAATTTGGTCCGGGGTTGTCTAAATAACCCAAGCCATTTGGAATAATGCACTCTGACAGGTTTAGCAGCTCCGTTAGCCGATCTAAGTCCTACGAAAGTGAAAAGACAAAAACTAAGAAACTAACTAAGTGAAAAAAAATTGTTGAAAACTATATACAGTCTAAAATATATTCACAATTTACTAACTAATATTTATAAAACAGTAATTCTACTTATTAAATGTACAATGTATCGATATGATTAAATCTCTATTGTATGTACAGTATTCAGAAAATGCAATTTTTCATCGAAATCTGCAAAATCATATATGAATTGACTTATGACAACGAAGCTAGTGTTTTTTATTTTTTATAACTTTTATAAACAGGAAATGAAATAGCAGCTATCTAGTTGAGAAATAAAAATAACAATCGATACGATGTATTGGACTACAGGAAATTCTTATATTAATTAAACTAATAAAATGAAACTAGTAAACTAACCTAAAGTATTATCTCCTATTCGTCCTGTGCATAGCATCTACGTTTGTTGTTTGATGAGGCCAACCCGCACCAGATTTTACCAATGCTTCTCGTAAACGCGAAGCAGTAAAGATTTGAATGCTAATGACAGAACAAGTAAGATATGTAGCAACAAAAATTTATAATTTGACAAATGATCATATTAAGATAAATCTGAACTATGAAAATTTGTATATAACTGCTCATCGAATAAAGAAGTTCAACCTTCTCATCATCAGACTATAACAGATTAATTGTTGTATATAAAATGAGAGACATAAAACATGGACACTATATAAATCTCATCACATCGACCTGTAACAAATCATGATATCTAAAGTAGTCAAAATCTGATTACAAATCGAAATGAGCAAAACTTGAACAAAAATATGATATATCGAAGCTAAAGCTATGCAAATATCCACTTTCATTCAAGTTTGTCAATCACAAATCCATAGTTTCTGCTCCCAGGCAGCGATGGGTCTTTTTTTACAAAATAATACATTTATAAAGGCCACAGGATCAAAACATTTCCTGTGGAAATCATCAAATTTGTTCCAAAAATTGTGGGGAATACAATCTCCGAAATTCCCATTATTATCCAAAACTAACAGCCTATTCTAAAATCATGTAAAGAAATAGCATGTTTGGAGATGACACTAGTGATTCAATCTCCTTTAGAAATTGTATGCACATGTAAACGCACAAGAATACACAATTTCAGATTTCATTTTGGTTCTAAAATCAAAGAATTCAAATTTTAGTAACTAGCTACAGAATCTCACGATTCTGTAGCTAGTTATTATTATAACTAGAATTGTGTTTTATCAAATCAATCAGAACAGAATAGATGCAATTTGAGCAAACAAATCTTGTATTCTAATTCAAAAAATAAAGAATCATGCTAAAATTAAACAAAATCATACCAGCCATTATGAAATCAAATCGAATCATGATGGTTTTAGCTGCTTATACATTTTTTCTTTTAAAAATCACTTGTCCTGTAGATGTATAACTTGCTGGCAGACTAGTTGAATATCCTTTGAAATTGATCAAGGGTTCACAGTGGGAGGCTGAGACACATGGGTGGATGGGTGAGAGGGGTGCTGTGGGATGCTAATGCAAAAGCCTGGAGAAGTCACAAATGTTTCAACACTTGCAAATAGACCAAAACACTCCCTTCAGCCACAAAAAAAAACTGAGATTTGACCTCTAAAGGACGAGCTATATCTCTGTAATGATCCAATTTCTAGGGAAACCGCTCACGATGAAGGTAAAGGGGCTTATTTTAGTTTTGGGTTTTCAAGGGTTTTATCTAATTCAAAACTGCTTGCTCAAATTCACTCACGCAAAAACGTGTCTCTGGGAGACAATTACGGGGTTAGCTTTAAGAAGTCCTCTCGGGCATTATCAAACAATAACAAAGTCTGGACACTGTTGGCTTCAATTCTCACTATAGGATCCATAGCTAACAGCAAGAAATCAACAGGGGATTCGGCGATAGGGTTTGATAGAACAAAAACAGAGCCACTGTCCATGAGCTTCCCCAACATAATGCAAAGGCAGCTCGAAATGCTAGGAGGGAGCGTTAATGCTATGTGTGCGAGGACAGTGGTGTAGATCGAGGCCTTGCAAGAACATCATATCAGGATATACTTGGAAAGACACCTCGGTGTAATAAAACTCATAACAGTTTTAAATCAATATATGCATACCCAAAAATTCGATCAATATGTCAAATAGATAATTGCCTATCCACGATTTGATCAATAAAATCGATATGTCAAATAAACTATTACATCAAAGATTTTATAAATCAAAACCACATTAACAATAATCAAATGCATAAATAGGTAGTGTTTTGATACATATGTAACCAATGGTGTGTTTGAGGCCAAGGAGTTATAACCATGTAAACAATTAGGTTCATGATAAACCAAGTAAACATTAACCCTTTGATGTAATCACATGAATTCCAACTGTGGGTTTTCACGCTTGCAGTCGTGAAAACGAAAACAAAAAGCAGGTACGCAAAAAGTGAAGGATAATGGTGTCATTTAATGAGAAAAGTTGTGACAAGTAATGAGGGTTTAAAAACCCTGTGTAGGCATCTTGTAAAAAAGATAGATATTAATATGGCTGCCAACACACTTTAGGACCCATTTTTCACAATTTCGCCAGGCCAGAATTGCTGCGCTTTTGGAATTAATTTTGCAGTGGTTAAAGTGTTGTTTTGCATGGTTTAAAGGCTCAAGTGTATAATAGAAATCTCAAGGATTCCTCACAGGTCATCAGAAGCACCCAAAAATCCATCCAAACCATCAAATTTTCAAGTTTTTTGGTCGTTGCACTTCTGGTACAATTTGTTGCACTTCTGTCACAGTCGTTGTGCTTCTATGTGTGAGAAATTTTTATTTCATGTAAAAGGTGAAATGTGAAAATGGGTTAATGTAAATGGTAAATTGGATATTTTTAAGCACGGTAAATGTAAATATGCCATGGTATGGTCAAAATGGAGATTGGATACTGTTTTGGAGATAAGGTCAATCAGTTGAGATAAAAAGGGAAAGTTGTTTCTAACTTCCCTAGGATTTGGCAAAGATACGATAGGTTCATGAATTAATTACTATAGA
>JASDQU010738255.1:304505-315171 GCA_032191745.1 Picea mariana | reverse complement strand
ACTTATCATATAAAAAAAAAGAGGTTTTTACCCTGCATGGGTTTCCTAGGGAAATATCTGTCTCTGTGTTTCTCATATATGTGAATGATTCTGAAAGTGCCATTGTTTATTTCCCTGCATTGTTGTGATCATCATTTAGTGTCTCTACAAAGAGTTTAAAAGAACTATAATTGTTTAAGCACGGTTACAACTGATTCACCCCCCCCCCTCTCAGTTGTCCAACATACTATTAGAATGGCTATCAACTTGGCTGCACATAATGGCTGGAAATTACATCAAATGGATGTCAAAAGTGCCTTCCTAAATTGTGATCTAAAGGAAGATATCTTCATGACTCAACCACAAGGTTTTGAATCTAAAGGACAAGAACATAAATTTTGCAAACTTGTAAAGGGTTTATATGGTTTGAAAGAATCTCCTCTATCTTGGTATGAAAAAATGGATGAGTACCTAGGAAAGGTGGGTTTTTAGCGGAGTGAATAAGATGATACATTGTATTTTCGAATGATATAAAAGAACATGGTGATACTTGTACTCTATGTTGATGATTTAATCATAACATGAAATAATGAAGCTTACATCAAACAGGTTACGGAAAAACTTATAGTGGGGTTCAAAATAACTAAATTAGGGGCACTTCATTATTATCTTGGAGTTGAATTTTATCAACATCCTAACCAAATATTCCTTAGTAAAACTAAGTATTCCATTGAATTTTTAAAGAAATTTGGCATGGAAGATTGTAAACCTTCTCTTACCCCCATGGAGTAAAAATTGAAACTTTCAAAATTTGAAGGGGGGGAATTGGAAAATAGTACAAAGTACAGACAATTAGTTGGAAGTCTCATTTATTTGACAAATACTCGACCATATTTGTGATATTCAGTCAATATACTTTCAAGGTTTATTTAGGAACCAAGGGAAAGTCACTGGAATTCATCAAAAAGGGTACTAAGATACATTCAAGGTAAAAAATATTTTGGTCTTCTCTACAAAGGGAACAAAAATTTTTACACTTTTTGGATATTCATTTGGTGATTTTGTAGGTGACATTGATGTTAGAACATCCACTTCAGGTTATTTAATGAATATGGGTTCAACAATAGTAGCATGGAATTGTAAAAAGAAAACACCAATTGCCAATTCTTCAGCAAAGGTAAAGTACATATCAGCTTGGGATGCAGCATGTGAGTTTGTATGGCTACATAGAATTCTACGAGATCTTAGTGAATCTCAGAAAACACCAACTACCTTATTGATCGATAGTCAGTTAGCAATAAAGATGGCCAAGAATATAGTATTTCATTCAAAGACTAAACATGTTGATACCAAGTACCACCTCATCAAATCGCTCATCATCAAAGACATCATCAAGCCTCAGTTATGTTCTTTTGAAGATCAAACTTCGGATACTTTTACCAAACCTCTTGGTATAATGAAGTTCACTAAGTTTAGAGATGAACTTGGTCTTTGCAAAAATGAACTTCTGGATTAAAGGGGGGATTGTTAGCTTCATAATCCTAAAGTTCTATAGTCTAAGTATTTTCTAGTATAAATGTTTTTAGAAATTATTTTATTCTTCTTTGTTAGGATAAGGAAACTTAGCTTCTATGTAAAGGACACCTATCATACTCATGTGATTATGTGATTGGTTGTTCTCCTAGTTTTTAGTTTAGAGTTAAGCTATACAAACTATCTTCTTCTTCAAGTGATGTTAAGGACTAGATTATGAATTCTCACTTCAAATTGTAATTGGTTTTTCCTTATTAATAAAATTACGTGTCTAAGGAAACTTTGTCAACATCAAGTGGGGGTGATCGATTGGATAAGAAGTCTCGATGACGATCAAAAGGTGGACCAAAGGATCGCGAACGTGCATTTAATTTTTCACTACCACATCAGATGACACAAGTACTAAGTGGCCACGTGGTAAAGAGTTGGTTGTTGACCAATGAAGGCCCATAAACTCTAAGAGGCTATAAATTTTGATCCTAATATAAAAAATAAGAATGGTCATAGTCATTGGAAAACTCTTTATGAGCAGAGGATGATAGAATGACTAGGAAAATATTTTTGGATAGTCGACGAAAGAGAAAATGCTAATTCCCCATGCCTTCAAAGGATACTTAGGGGGTTGTGTGTGTTACAAAGTGGTATCATAGAAGGAAACAACTCTTGGCCTGCTTGGGCTCATAAAAGAGTCAGATAAAGTTCTCATAAAACTTTTAATGGGAAGGGAATGCAACCCTACCATAATCATAAGATTCTATTAACACGTATAATCGATGGACCAAATATTTCTTGGATTACGCCAAATTTCTCAAGAATTCATTTAGGGCCTATGCATAGGCCATTAGTCCCAATACTACTAGCAGGGAACTAATCTCTTTCCCATAAAACCAAGCACTAGGACTATGCCCTTATTTCTTTGAGTGTTTTACCAATTTTTACCAAGTGGTATTTCTCCTTAAGTATAGTGGGACATTGATAGGTAGCAATGAAACCACCCTCAAGAGTGTCGATGTGGATTTAGTGACCACCACGTGTCCCTTAGTGGGTTTTACGATACCACAAGCATGGGGTAACTCTATGTTAACTTCTGTGTAACTTAAATGTATACCTTTGGATATGAGTCATCGATCCTTACATGTGATCCATGATTATTTCCATGGTACACAATGATGTGGATCGTTGACCCAATCATGATCAACGATCATGATTATAACTTACTGTGATAGTGATTTGATCATGAATTCCATGATCCAAAATGGATCTTGATAAATATTTTGATCTGACGGTCTGTGAGTGACTCTTTTACCTAGCATATGGAATTTAAATAGTTCTTCACTGGATAATCAAAGAACAACCAAATATGAATATTGATGATGCTCCCACATGACTATCCATAAGAGATTATTTAAACTTTATTACTAAAAAGAGGGATGAGACATTATGCTCCTTTTACATTTTTAAATACGGATTGTATGCTTTTGTTATATGTTAAATGATGAAGCTAATTTCACCTTACAAATTACATGTACTTTTCATAAATTAGTGGATAATCAAATAGAAAGAAATTTTGTTATCAAAACTTAAATACATAGTGGAGAACAAGGAAAAATACAACATAAATAATGGTGACACATCTTGAGATGGGAGAGATCTCCCATAATAGAAAAGGAGAGTATGATGAAAGGAGAGTGGTGGAAACCCCTCTAGATTTGGCTGAGACTGTGACAAGTCTCATGGAAAATACATAAATCTTTAAGGTCGATAATGAGAAGTTTATGAAAGAGAAAGAAAATCAAACTGAAATAAATATGGTCTTGTTGTAAATCCTATCAGATATACGAAGATAGTCACATCATGGGGCAACAACTAGTAATGTGGACAAACATTATCCTAATCAAATCTAGAGTCCACCTAAGATACAAAATCATGATCCTGGAAGTACCAATGCAAGAAGAAGCACTCTCAAAAATTCCCAACATGGAGCCAAGCGGCATACCAAAGTCAAGGGTTCGTTTGAATATTCCTCTATTGAAGGAGAAATAACTTCAAGGAGCTTCCCAATAGTGATACCAATTCACATTCTCAGAGGAAAAGAAAGAGGTGGAAGCACTTGAAGGGTGGTTACCTTAAAGAATTTAAAAAATCCAAACTGCCCATTTTTGATGGAAAAATAAAAAAGGGGGAAGAAGCAGAAGCTTGGATACTTAGTCAAAAGAAGTAATTCATATTTCATGACTATTTTGAAGACTTGAAGGCCTGAATAGACATATTTAACTTGAATGGAAAGGCCTCTATCTAGTGGGAGAACTTTAGAAATGTAAAGGGAATCCGTGAAAGGGATCTATCTTGAGGAAAATTAGGAAAATACTTCAAGAATAAGTACCTTTCTTAAAGGTACTATGATGACATGACTAAGGATTTATATGAACTCAAGCTAGGAAAATTCACAATAGATGAATATATTAACAAGTTTCTTGAGCTACTTAGGTATGTTCTCTATATAAAGCAGGAGAATATGGATATGAAACAGTTCTTTGTGGGTATCCTCAATCCTACCAAAACATAATTGATTTTGATGAACCTAAGACCTTGAAATATTCCATTTGGAAGTCTAGATATTGCTATCAACCACAAGGAAGAATATCCCAACGTATGGAATAAGAAATGTAAACTAGGATTCAAGAAGAAGGGGATTAAACCCTCAACGTTTAATAATTATGGGAAGAAATTTAAGATGATGTTTCTATTGGATCACTGAGAAGGGGGGTGAATCAGTAATAGAGTAATTATAATTCTTTTTCTTCAAATGTTATATCAATGTAGAATTATTATCGAATAATGAGCAGGAAGAAATAAACAATCACACACATACACAATACACCAATGTTTTACGTGGAAACCCAAATCGGGAGAAAAACACAGAATGATTTTTCTTATATGTCTTGAAGAATTGCATTCACTGCAAGCACCAACTTCCTTTGTTTTCTAGCTGCAACTGGAAGGAGGCTCCATCCCCCTAGTTTCTCAGTCTACAACCTAAGTGAAGCTCCAACTCCCCAATTCTCTGGCTACAACCAGAAGAAGGCTATGACCCCCAATGTTCTTCGACTACAACCATAAGGTGGCTACAACCACATGTCCTTGACCCGTCCTACCACCCTGAAGTAGAAGTAAAATGATGGAACTATTTTCACACTATCACTGTGATATATACCGCTGCAAACCTATACCAATAAATCTGAACCATGCATCAACCATGGATCAACTTGTACCTCAACTTGTAATCAATATGTAGGATAAACAAGTGCATCAACCATGCACCAAACTGTAATCAACCTATACCATAAAGAAGTGCATCAAACCATGTACCAAGTATGTACCAATAATGTGTCAAATACTCATCAACTATGAATCATAAATATGTACCAACATCATCAACCATACACCTCATGTATGTGTGCCAACTCATCAACTACTTGTCTCAACCATGTACTCAACATGTACCACAACCAAAATCCCTCATCAATTTCATCATCCAAATCTAATTTGTAGCTCTATAATAGACCTGGTGTGCATGATCACATTTCTGCAAACCTTCCTTAACTTTAAAAACAAGAGACTAGCATTTTCATCAAACTTTTCTTTAGTCTCGCATGCCTAGTTTTGGATTAGTCAACAACCCTAACTTTAAGTAATCATAACTTTGAACCTGTAATGTATAAATATTTTAAACTAATACACAATGTTCTTCAGTTTGTTTTATGCAATTCCTCCAAGTTTCACTACTTGGAACCTCTCATAAAATGAGTTATAGCAAAAATAACATACCTTGTTGAATTCTGGCTTATTCTAGAGAGTGACCTTGTAGAGCGTGCCCCACACAAAATATTTGATGAATTAATTTGAAAATGTTAAACCACATACTACAGAATGTCCCCTAACCAACACATTTTGTCTCACAGAATTTGGATCTGTTATGAAGAGGTTATGACGTTTTGACCCGAAACACGTTAATTTTGACTAGTTTCAGGACTGGCCACAAACCCTATTTTCCACGGAGTGTAACTCCCAAAATACAACGACCCAAAAGATTAAATTTTTAACATAGATACTTGGATATGTTTTCTCACTCTCATAGAAATTTCACGGTCGGAATCATTATATAAAAAATGTTATAGCAAAAATGGTGACTTGACCTGTAAATAACATACCTTAGAAAGCACCATCAATAGAATTTATCCTTCCTTGCATTGCGGCCTTATTTTCTTCACCTTCACTCAGAATTATGGTTTAGATATCCTTGGTTACCTCAAACAGATATAGATATTCAATATTTTCAGGTTTGATTCAAATAAGAGAGCCTTGCCTCTTATTTATACTCTCCAAGTAGCTTCCTTAAAAACATCTTCTAGGTCACTTGGCCCACTTTCCTTATTTTAGGGTTGGGTCCACTTCTAATTTCTTCATTAAATTTATTATTGAAGTAATTTATTTTGTCTTCACTTTGAATTATAATACACTCATCACTTCAATTTATAATTTAACTTTTAAAATCTCTTAAACCACTTTGATTACTTTGACCATTTGGGGCTTCTAGATGAGATATGAGGGTCCTCCAACTTCGTAAGGCCATAACTCTCAAACCGTGAGGAGTTATGTGACGTTCTACATACCACTAGAAATGGCATGACATGTACTATCCATATAGAATATTATTTTCTGAAAATATATCACAACTCATACTGTTACCCATCAAACACAATTGGGTCCATTACGCAAACCTGGGGTCTCCAACTTCTCATGGACATAACTCTCTAACCGTGAGGAATTATGTGAATTTACACATACCACTGGAAATGACATGCAAGCACTATCCATATAGGATATTTTCCCTGACAAATTCACTTTCCTTCATCTCATTATTCCACAATTAATCATGGGTTCTCTTACTCCACAAAGCGTCTTCCCGTGAGGGCTTTCACCATAAGGGGACGACTTTTGAGTTCATCCATATTTACTTCTTATCAACAATAACAAAACAATAATGAGTCATATTTACATCAAACAATATTGGGTCCATTACCCAAACCATTGTGCTATAGGTCTTTCTTCAAGGGTTGACATCAATGTCAACCAACCTTAATCAACAATCTCCCCCTTTGGCATTGATGGCAACACTCTGATGCAAAACTGAAATCATATCACTCATGCTCCCCCTGGAACCATGCCTTTGTCCTCTGCATCTGATAAATCTGCTCCTTCTGGAACCATGCCTCTGTCCTCTACATATGATAAATCTCTCCCCCTTTGTCATCAATAGCAAAGGTATCTTTCCATTCAGGGTTGCTCCCCTTGATGATCTGTCCTCTTATGGTGGTTCCTCATGTACATCTAAGACATATAAGATAAGCATTCAAAATGCATTCATTTTTGGAGTAGAAATAACTCCAAGTCTTTGGCGAAGATATTTAAAGGCTTCTTGTAGAAGTGGTTTTGTAAAGATGTTTTTCACTTGTTCTTTTGTTCCCATATACTAAACTCTGATGTTCTTTTCTACAACTTGTTCCCGTAGAAAGTGATACTTGATTGGAATGTGCTTAGTCTTGGAGTGCATCACCGGGTGTTTTGAGATACTGATGGCACTTGTATTATCACAATATATTGGAATGGGCTCATCATACTCAACCTATATATCTGTCAAAGTTTGTTTCATCCAAAGAACCTGTGTACAACATGTTGTTGCTACAATATAATCTGGCTCGCCTGTAGATATAGATATCGATGATTGTTTCTTGCTTAGCCATGATACCAAACACTCACCTAAGTAGAACGTTGCTCCACTAGTGCTTCATCGGTCATCAACACAACCTTCCCAATCTGCATCTGTGTAGGCAATAAGTGATAAATCTTTTCCTTTTGGATACCATAATCCAAACTCTTTTGTTCCTTTGAGATATCTGAAGATCCTCTTTACTGCTAATACATGTGATTCCTTTGGTTCTTCTTGAAATTGTGCCACCTATCCAACTGCCTGCATTACATCTGGTCTGGATGATTTCACATATAGTAGGCTGCCAGTCATTGACCTATATTCCCTCTGATCTTTAGACTTTTAATCATCATCTTTACTCAACTGACAACTGGTTTGCATGGGAGTGATAATTGGTTTGCAATCTTCCATTTTGAACCTCTTTAGCATTTCTCTGATATACTTGGTTTGAGAAATAAAAATTTCTTGGTTGCTTTGATGTATCTGAAGTCCCAGAAAGAAGGATAGTTCTCCAAGTAACGACATTTCAAATTCATTATGGATGTCTTTTGCAAATTTCTGGCTTAACCTGTCATCATCACTACCAAAAATAATATCATCAACATAAACTTCAATTAATAAAATATTACCTTGACTTACCTTGATGTAGAGGTTGTTGTCTGCACTTCCTTTTCTAAACCATGCCTGTTGTAGATACTTATCCAGTCTGGAGTACCATGCTCTAGGAGCCTGTTTTAGACCATACAAGGCCTTCTTTAGTTTACACACATAGTCTGTGTTCTCTGACAACTGAAATCCTTCTGGTTTTTCAATGTAGACTTCTTCTTCAAGTTCCCCATTTAGAAAACCTAATTTTACGTCCATATAATATACTTTAACATTTTTCGAGCATGAATAAGCTAAAAGAAAACAGATTGCTTCCATTCTGGAAACTAGGGAAAATGTCTCTTCAAAGTCTATTCCTTACATCTGTACATATCCTTTACATACCAATCTAGCTTTGTTTCTTGTAACCTGTCCATCTTCATTCAATTTATTCCTGAAAACCCATTTTGTGCTAATCACATTCTTATTATTTGGTCTTGGAACCAATTCCCAAGTGTCATTTTTCTCTATTTGATCCAATTCTTAATCCATGGCTTTTTTTAAAAATTCATCCTTGCTGGTTTCTTCAAAATAGTTTGGTTCAATTGTAGATAAGAGTACTAGGTGTGTTTGTTCTGGTGAACAGATTTTTCTTCTAGTTTCAACTCCTGCATCTTTGTTTCCAATAATCTAATCTGAAGGATGATTATTTTGTACTCGTTTTCTAGGTGTCTTTGGAGATACTTGTTGAACTTGCTCTTCTACTTCTGCCAGATTCTCTTCATCTTCATCTTCCTCTTCTTCTTCTTTTTCATCTTCTTCTTCAAAAAGTTGTTACATTGATTTGTTTTCTTCTTTCTTTGATTCTAGTATGCTTGTTTCATCAATTGTTACATTGATGCTTTCCACAACTTTGTTTAATATTAGATTGTAACACTTGTATGATTTCCTTGTACTTGAGTAACAAATAAGTATTCATTTTTCCACACGAGAGTTAAACTTTCCCATTATGCCAACATCTCTTTTGATGTAGCATTTGTTTCCAAAAACTTTGAAGTGATTCACATTTGTTGGTCTTCCTTTCCATAGCTCGTAGGGAGTTTTATCAGTGTTTTTTCTGAGCATTACTTTGTTTTGAATGTGAACTCTTGTATGCACTGCCTGTGTCCAAAAAATACATGTCAACTTTGAATCCATTATCATTGTTCGAGCCATTTCTTGTACTGTCCTATTCTTTCTTTCAACAACTCCATTCTGTTGAGGTGTCCTAGCGATGGATAATTGTCTTTTTATTCCATGATTGTTGTAGTAGTCCATAAATTCCTTTGAGGTGAATTCTCCTCCATTATCCGATCTTAAGCATTTGATTCTTGAATCCATCTCATTTTCAACCATTTCCTTGTAGATCTTGAAATTTTCATAAGCTTCTGATTTGTTCTTGAGAAAGAAAACTCCAGTCATTCTTGTATAATTATCATCTAATAACTTAAAGTATCTCTCACCTTTTAAGCCTTTTGTTGTAGTTTGTCAAACTAGATCAATATGCACAATTTTCAGTGGTTTTGTTCTTGAATATTCCTTTGATTTGAACCTGGTCTTTGTTTTCTTTCCTTGTTGGCAATGCTTGCATAAAGTGTTGGTTGGTTTATTGATCTAGGGAATTTCTCTGACTGCTTCTCTTTTGCTGACTTTGACAAGGTTATCAAAATGCATGTGACCCATTCTTCTGTGCCACATCCATCTTTCATCTTCCTTTCCTAGAAAACACTTTTCATTTCCAATTTTGCTTAACACATATATGTTGCTTGAAGTTGTTGCAGTTGTAGCGACCAATTTCCCTGAACCTTATTTTCTTATATCACACTTATGTGAATCAAAAGTAACTTTATGACCTTAGTCACACATTTGACTCACACTTAAAAGATTCTGTTTCATATATTCTACTAGTAGAACATTGTTTTCCTTTTCATTCTTGTTCCCAATTCGGACAATGCATTTTCCAATGATTTTGGATGAATCATCATTTCCAAAGGAGACTGATCCATCTCTTTCCTTTTGTAATGTAAGAAACTTGTCTCTATCACCTATCATGTGTTTTGAACATCCACTGTCAACATAGCAACCATGTTTCTTCTGTTTAGCTTGTAGAGCGACTGTGCATTCTTCATTTCTATATTGATCTTTCTTTCTTATCCATGTCATTTTCTAAGGTTCTTGTTTCTGACTCTGTTGAGGTTCTTTAGGAGGTACTGTCATTCTACAAGTTTTGGCCATGTGTCCAAAATTGTTACATTCGTAACATTCCACTTCAATGCTCAAAGATTCAAACATGTTGTAACTTCTTCTTTGTGTTTCACTAGGTCTTCTTAAATAACCCCTTTGTGTATGGCTCTCAAAGTAGTTATTGTTCATGTTGTTAGCTCTGCAATTTACAACTTTATGTCCAAAATTATTACATGCATAACATAAACTAAAAAATATAGTTTGATACCTGGTAGTTGAAGATCTTATGAAAGGAGGTGCTCTTATGAATCCTTCTTCTTCTTGAGGCCTGTCTATCTATTGTTCATTCTGAAATTTGAATCTTCTCGGTGGAGGAGTGTCCCTATAATCTTCTTTGTATATCTTTTTATCCCCTTTGATTGTTTCTGCATAACTTTTTGGATTTGTTTCTTGCTCTGTTGTTTTGGAGCTTGATCCCTTTTCTATCTAATTGTATCCAAGTCCAGACTTGTCAAGATAATATTTTTAACTGTTGATAATGTCATCCAGAACTTTTGAGCTATTCTACATATTTTT
>JASDQU010738255.1:268141-294055 GCA_032191745.1 Picea mariana | reverse complement strand
TCTCTATTTGGTGGGAGTCATATCCCTCAAATAATTCTTATGGTAGGAGGTTGTAATCTTCCTTCCTACGAGTCAACTTTGCGAGAATGAAGTGCCCAAATAGGGAACCATTCTACTTATGACACTCCGTCCACTTAACCTTCTTCCACTATGTCGGTTCCTACAACCACTTTTTTCATGGTGGACCTCCATTTGTCCTCTGGTGTTTCATATGGGGGAGGTTATTTTTATAGTATGGGAAACCCCCTTCACAAAGTTGCTTCGTCTGGGGGAAACATGTATCCTCACATGAATAATCCTTATCATGCTTTGTCTCTTCAAAAAAATCTATTTCATTTTTTATGCCCTTACAACCCTTTATGAATCAGTATGGAGGAGGATATTATCTTTCTGGACAGGGAGAGGGTGTAAACAAAGACCCTTCCTGGCCTGCAATTTCTCAAAACCAATCCTTTTTTGGACCTTGGTCTCAAATGCCAGAACCCACTGCCACCACAAGTCCAGTCATTGTAGGTCATATTGGCATTATATCACCAACCTATGCTAGTCATGTTGGAGATTGGTCGACGACCTCTCCAAGTCATGTTTCATACCAACAACCAACCGCTGGAAGTGATGTTGGGGGCACAAGTCTCGTCACTACTAGTCACATTTCACATACATCACCAACCTCTGCTAGTCATGTTGGATATTTGTCACCAACCACTGCAAGTCATGTTGGGGGCACTCATATGATTGAGAAGCCTAGAGATGTTATACTTAAGGCCTGATTCCTTTGAAGGACTTGTGAAGGAATTCACCTTACTCATTTGTGTCCTGCTACTGTCGGAATACTAGAATCATGGTTCTCACTTGAGGGCCCTTCAGGTTCTGATTTGTCTATGGTTTTCCCACACTCCATTCCTTCTTTAGTTGATACAACATTCATGTCAATGCAATATTAGGTTAACACTCCTCTTCCTTTAGGGGTTGATGCATCCCTTGGCCTTTTTTTTGTGCATCATGTTCATCCAATTGGCGTGTCGATGCAATCTTGGACCGACATCACTCCTATGTTCAGGGGTGATGCGTCCCTTGGTATTGTTGTCTCACATCATGTTCAAGAAGTGGTCGTGTCGATGTAATATTCGATCGGAACTGCTCCTATATTTGGGGGTGATGCGTCTCTTGACCTTGTTGTCTCACATCTTATTCAGCCAGTGGTCATGTCGATGCAATCTTCGACCGAAATCACTCCTAGTTTTGGGGGTGATGCATCTCTTGACCTTGTTTTCTCACGTCCTATTCAACCAATGGTTGAATAAGTGGTAATTTCGATGAAATATTCAGTCGACCCCACTCTTTTCTTGGAGAGTGACAAGTCTAAGGGAGTGGTCACGCCGATGGAATTTTTGGTCGATCCCGCTATTTTGGTTCTAGTTCTATACCTTTTATGCCATGTCCTTAGCATTTCTAGTTCTATAACTTCTTCACAAGGGAGCATTCCACTCTCTTCAAGTATGCCTCCTCCAAGTCCTAGTGTGGTTTCATTTGATTGCAATGATCTTGTAGAGCCTCAAATTCCTTCTTCTACACCCTTCCATATAAGGGGAATCTTTCGATATATTGTAGATAAGGAAACCTCTTCAAGTATTTTATCCTCCTCGACTTGGAAAGCTTTGGGTTTTCCCAAGCTTGTGCCAACTCTTCATAATTTGTTGAACTTTCACAGAAGTCCTTCATGGGAGCCTTAGCCTCCCCCATTACATGCTACTTAGAACAACTTCCACGAGTCCAAGTTAAGCTCTTTTCTGAATCGCTCAAAAAGCAAAAAGATTTTCGAGTGATTTGTCCCTTTCACACTCGTTAAATTGGACTTGAAAGGTCATGAGTCTTAGTTAATCTCTTTTGCGACTCATTTTCAAAAAGAGAAAATATTTCCGAGTCAACTTGTCTTTTTCACACTCATAAATTGGAATTGGAAAGACGTATATTTGGCACAAGTTTATCCCTTTTTCGTGCCAAGTGTACTAAAAGTAATAAAAAAGGAATTTGTTTTGCATTAAGTTGTGATTGCATCTCATGACCTTTCTTGCAGTATTGAGCCTATAACTGGTTCTCACTTTGCGTTATACACCGTTTGCCTTAGCAATTTTGCATCCTCAACCAAGCAAAGCCTTGTTTATATCCTTCTCAATTTGAGACCCTATACCTAGGAGGGAAGATTCCCCGGAGTGTCCATCTCCCACATGCATTTCCCTGCATTGAGCATAGTTATGTTCCATTGCTGTAACAAGTTTTTCTTACTTGCAACACTTGTTTCCTCCTCTATATCATAGCATTCATTTGCCTATGAAAAAAAAAACAACACTGATGGGAAGGGAGTATTATCTTATGTTGGCAATAGTCATGTTACCTTTGAATAGAGCACAAAGTTATTGAGTCCATTCATCATCACAATTTTTGGATTAGCATGGCCTTAGGAATCTAAGCTCGTTACAGAGTCTTCTCTACCGACTGGTTACTTTTCCAGTCCCTATAGAGAATTTCATTGACGTGTCCTGCATCTTATGGTTTCATCATTCGTTCTATGTTGTTGGAGTCCTCCATATGTCTCATGCTCTTGTTCAAAGGAAGTCTATCAACCTGTGTCGGCTACTCGTCATAACTCTTGACTTTGCATGTCAGCCATACCCACAGTTTGTCTCAGAATCAGATGATATTGTAGTCCTATCATGCACCCTAGCCCTACTTTCATCATTGGTAGGTAACCTTGAACCCAACATTCGAAATTTCTTCATTAGTCATTGACTGGGTGGTTTCCCTTGTGTTCGATGAAAATATAACTATTCACACATTGGTATTTGTGCAGTGTCTTGGATGTCATTATCATTATTGGTGGTTTCTTCGCCTTTGTCAACATTTTTCATCATTGGATGCTATTTAGAGGGTATTTTTCATGTACCGCTTGCACTCGACACACGTGAAATACACATGGGGTTGTTGGTACATGAACATGTTCTTTGTTTGATTTCCACCAAATCATGAAGCTCCTTCTTTGTACATCGTGCCGACTAATGAGAGATTCCTTATTGCTCTCCTTTCAATGGGTCTCTATCTATCGACTTCAGCTCATTTATTCTGGAAAAGGGACCTAGAGTCTTATGAGTACCTTGAGGCTTCTAGTCATCAATGGTAGGCTCTCTTGCCATCGA
This sequence comes from Picea mariana, assembly GCA_032191745.1. Classification (NCBI taxonomy): domain Eukaryota; kingdom Viridiplantae; phylum Streptophyta; class Pinopsida; order Pinales; family Pinaceae; genus Picea; species Picea mariana. The sequence continues at coordinate 290,861 of JASDQU010738255.1, read as the reverse complement.
CAATTGGGAATACATCAATGTCTCCTGATCGATGGATTCTTTAGGTGTTCGACACTGACTCCTTTATTCACACTTGTAAGAATGTAATCGATGAATTGATACCTACTTTCATTATCTGTAGTTTGTCTCACATTTGTTAACAGTATACCTCAATGATCGGTAATCAAATGATGTCTCATTGTGTTGGAACTCAACTCTTTTATTCACATGATGTAGACTTGCACCATTGGTGGATTCTGTAGAAGACTTGAAGACATCACTATGTGGCCGCAACTTTCTTGAATTGTTTCTTCCTTTTCATTGGACCCGTACCTATATGACTTCAGTGATCATAGGAAATCAAATTGTACTCCATGGTATGCAATTATCTTCAGATTGGTTTTGGGACTGCTTCTACTGGGCCTTGTTCATGACTATGATATCTTTTGGCATGTAACCACACTTGTATTTTCCTATTCATGGCCACAGACACTTGTTTGGTATATTTTTCACATGGATCGATAGTGTAATTTTATTGAGAACCATTTATGAAAAGTCAGTAAAAAATGTAATGAGCAACGAGTCCATTCAACTGGTCCCCTACCACTCAACTTCTGGTTTATTTATAATGTATTTCGGACATCACATATACTCCTATAAACATACACATTAGGGGGCATTTGTTATAACAATATTTTCCTCAGCCTATGCCATATTGCACAAAGGTCCTTATTCCATTTCCTTATGCAGACTTATCTTCCTTGTTGATAAAATCCAAAGACAAAAATTAATATTTTTCCACATATACGCATCTTTCACACTATACAACATGCATATACCTAGGATACTCCACTACATCCTGCGTACATTAGGATTTGTTCTAGAAAATGAAAATTAAGTGTCGGGTTTCCATGTAACGACATTACATCTCTGATCCTTAAACTTCCATATACTGGAAAAATTCTGACTTGGCCCTTCAATTCAATTTTGAAGGCTATAAATGAGCCAATTTCGAGCTATGGAAAGAGGAGAAGAACTTAACTTTGACAGAAAAGTTACTCTGGAGAAATTATTACTTCATATTGAGTCTGCATCCCTTTGTCCTTTGAGTCTGAACATAGTGTTCAGCCCCCAATCTCTTCCCTTATTGATGGAGAACCCCATTGTCTCCCTTCTATGAGCTTGTATTTTGTGGAGGATTAAAGTGGTGGAGGCCCAACTAGAAGGAATTTATTTTCTCATTTCTGAACCGTGTCATCACGGAAGTCTGTAATATTTTCTCTTATGTTGATCATTTATTAATAGAAATACTCCTTTCCCATCCAATTGATATCTTGCAAATATATGATTTATTATCCATGGCAGTATTTGTTATGTTTATTAATGGATTATGCTATCTAATGTGCTAACCTTTTATATTACCACCATATGCTTTCTTTTCTTGTTTGCTGAGAGCTAGTTGCAGGTATATAGCTTTGGGTTCAAGTGCTCAACAGTGGACTTCATCGAACATCTGGATGAGGTAGGCCGCTTTCTTATCTCGCTTGCATATTTGTTTATATAGCATATGTTTGAGATAGAGTTGATTTTTGTTGTCATTTACATCTATTGTGGTTTACCCTAGCCATAGAGAGATTTTCCTTGTAACAATTACTCTACCAGAAATTAAAATCATTGGAGAACCCTAACCATCCTTTTCCCATAAATTTTATTACTAGTCAAGTTGGTGGTTGGGGAATCCTCTTGAAAATCAATGAGGGGGGTGGACATAGTCCCCTCCATAACATTTTGACACTACCTCAAGGTATTGAGGGGAATGTACAAAAAGAGGAGGGATAGAGAATAGGAAAGGGGGAGAAGCATGGTTCGAAAAATCTTGAGTGATGGAGATGGAAATACAGAGAGAAATTTGTAGTTTGAGAAGAAAGAACAGAGGACTCTCAGTTAATTTTTCCTGGAAAATATCCTCTCATGGAATCATACCGTGGCTCGGGGTATCTTGATGTAACAATGAATTGTGCAATTTTCCTATGGTTAGGTGGAGAGAAGCACACCCTTCAGTAGTTGCTAGCATATCCCAAATTATAGATAAGTAATGTTGTTATATTTGTGTATTGAATTGGATATGTGTATAATTCAATGCCTTGCATGGTGATTTTTGGACAAGAATACCTTATTGTTAATTTATTGTGTATTTATGGATATAGTAGCACATTTGAATGAAATATATATTCTTGTAAAGTTCGGTGTCCTCAAATATAGATAGTCTTTATCTTAGTAAAACAACTAGGAGTATTTTCCTATAATAATCTTGTATAATTGGTGAATATGGAAGGGTACAAGTTGACAATAGTGATTGAGTATGTCAATAACTCAAATCCATGTTATGTTTAAGTCAAGATATGAACCCATGACCCTATGTATTTTTACATGCTTTGGTGACCTTCTCTACTTATGAAAATGTAAGCACCTCGGTAACATAGTTCCATGATCCCCGAAGTAAATAAATATTTTAAGATAAGATGTAATAGAGGCATCCTACATAGGACATAGTGTGCCTGGGCCAAGGAGAGAAATATGGAAAACTCATTAAATCCTGGGAAGGACTCAGAGAAACCCTCATGAAAATTAGGCTAAGTCATGAACCATATTTTTTAGTCTGAGAAAAACACTCTCTTGGTCTCGGAGGGTTCGTGACTATCAATTTGGTATGGAATTGAGATCTAGACCCTTTATCGATGTAGGCGAAAGATTAAATATTCACTTTTGATCTCATGAAATTATAGATCCAGACCGTTAATTATAGGTTTCCATTTGCAGTAAGTCATGGAGATGGGATCTGATGAGGAGACTTTGAGGGGATATATGGAACTTTAATCAGACAAAGGGTGGGATTTAATATCGACTGTCGATATAGTGAGAAAACATAATATTAATGGTCCTTGGTACGACACCATTTGGAATAAGTTGTGGACCCATTGGGGATGCACTTTGAAGGAAAATCGAGACCATTTATCTACCATGATCAAAGGAATTCTGAAAGGATATCTAGATCGTTGATTTTCTATGGTGAGAGGAACTCTAAAAGAATATATAGACCATTGATCTCTTATAAAATGATTAAAAGGGTGATGTGGATGGTGCCATGTATAATGTAAATATTGTAACATGTATTAAGCAAGGATTGTGTCACGTGTCATGATGACTTGTCACCTGCAGGAGAAAATTAGTGTGAATACGAATGACACATGGAAGGTGGTTATGATGCCATGTGTCCAACAATGATTGTGGCACGTGTTAGATGGTGAACCCTTTAGGAATTGACATTTTCAAAGTTGAGTCTGAAGGGTTTGAATTACAAATCATAAGAACTCGAGGTAGGAATCCGAAGAGATAATCTAGACCCTTGATCAGTGTGTGGTGAGATGTGATTATGGTCATCGATATGTCGTATATTCAACTTAATATATGAGAGGATATGGAGATGCCCTGATGACATGGCCTACTAAATCGATAGTCCATGTGTCCAAGGTGGTGGAAGGTGTCACTTAGGGATTGGTCGATGTGATAAGGGTGGGTGTCATTCAACGAAGAGGTCCTTTGGATCTTCCTTTCAATTATGGTCTTTTGATTTGTCAGGGTTCATATTAGGAAAATATGGGACATAGATATTTGACATATCATATTTTGATGTAGAAGGTGGGTGAACTGGGAGAAGGTATGAACACCACTGAAATCAACATCAACAACATAAAAAGCTTCGTTGGTCTTTCGTTGGGCGAGGGATTCTCCACCATTGATTTTCATGAGACTTGTTAAAAATAAGAGTGAGGACGATGATGTCATGAATGACATGGAATGCTAGGAAGGAAATGAGAGTGTTCCTAGGATAATAGGTGTCAATTGTTGGTTGGTTGAAGAGAGTTCATAGAAGAAATATAGTGGTCATTATTGATCTCGAAGGATATTTGACAAGTATATCTTAACTATTTCATCCTGATCCTTAATTTTTGGAAATGGGGGAGGTTGGCAAGGTCATGTTCGAGCAAGAAGTGTCTATGAAAACAAAAAAATCGGTGACGAATATGGGAGTTGGGGCTAATGACAATCATTGATCGAAAAAGGGATGAGGTGAAGCCTCCCCTGAAGATATTTTGGATTACATATGCACACCATGTAAACCTTGGGATATGGGAGTTAACCTCCATGTTAAGTGACATCACCGACATGCTCTTAACCATAGAGATAAAGATCCAAGAGCCATAGTATTTTTGGGAGGTACTTCTTGGTGTATCATCGACAAAGTATTTGGTAGTGGGAGTGAAATTTGGGATAAGAAGTACAAAAAATGATGAAAGGTGGACCAAAGTATTAGGCCCATGAATCTAATGTGTCACCGGGACATTGGATGGTATGAGTAATAAGCATCCACATGGTGAAGAGTCGATTGTTGACCAGTGAAGTCCCAAAAACTCTGAGAGGCTATAAATTTTGATCCTGAGCTCAGACTGAGAATGGTTACAGTCATTAGAAATATCTTGATGAGAAGAAGATGATAGCATGACAAGGAAAAGGTTTTGTGATAGTCAAAAAAAGTGAAAATCTTAATTCCCCATCCTTAAAAGGATACATAGGGGGTTGGGTGTGTTACATGTATAAAGTAAGAATACCACTAAATATTTGTTAAGATTAATAATTGGGGACTCCAAGACCTCCAGTTGATACTAACAAGACAACACTACTTATAAACTCAATTATAGTGGTTGAGAATGGAATCCTTTTGTAGAAAATATAATGAATGCACAAAAAGAAAGTTGAGTTTGTAATCTAATGCCCTATAGATCATAAATAGAATTTTGATTATGGAATTGTTAAGAAATAAAGACATGGCATAGTTATTAGATGTTGTGGTTTTTCCTTCGATTTTTCTCGAGGGTAATATTTATGTCTATGGTGTATTATTGTTATATGGTTGTGGTTATGTATTATCTTGTGTATTGTGATGATTTACCATTGGTGGAAATGATGTTAGAAATCTATGATATGGTCATAATGTGGTTGTGCATTTGCAATCGTCCTTGTTGCATTTATCATAGGTTGTAGTAGGAGAGTTGAGGGAATTCTATGCATAGGTATGGGGTGATCATGGAGATCCCATTAGAGTTAAAGATTTGCTGGGTATATATATGAGGGGGAATGTAGATAGATTTGGAAAATAATGGATTTGGTGGAGTGGAGGTAGGAGATGGTAATATCTTTTGGCTGGGTGAGGTAAGTCTTGGAGGAGAGAATATAATTGGTCGAGGGCCAATATCCAAGTCAATAATTCTATACATGTGCCAAGTTTTTGTGGTGTTTTGTCAAGGGATTCATTGACAAGGTGGAATATAAATGGATTGGCTCATGCAGGGACATGTTGGAGGGGTGATACAAGAAAATATGGTTCTTTGTATATGAGGATAATGAGAGATGGGTTGTGGATGTTGGATGGGAGGACGTGTTTACTGCTAAGGTAATGGAAAATATAGAAAATAATCAAAAGAAAATTGGTGATGGTGGAACTACTACACGATAGGGAAGGATATTATAGTTGGAGGAAGAACATAATAAGGTGAATTTTTTTAGTAAATTATTTTGATTTCCAAATGTAGAACAAAGAAAACAATCTTGTCTAGTTTAGGACTATCGAATAATGAAAAATCATGGAAAAACATAGCTAATAACCTAGAATTGAATTTAAGAATGAGTATTTATTCTAAATATTTAATTTGGATTGGGATGAATCTTAAAGAAAATTGAAATTTGTTGTTGGACACTTTGACTAGGTCATTGACAAAGATGGGACCACCAACACATCTAATTCTAAATATACCCTTGAGGGTAAGTCCATCCTTTCACAATCTAGAAATATGTATTCCAAGTGGAAATATGTTGTGGAGAGGGATGGATCTAAATTTCTTTATTTTGAGACAACCACCAATCTTAGGCGATTAAAATAAAATCAATCCTAGAAATAAACAAGTGTTCATCTTCCTTGATGGTAGGACATGCTACATAATCAACATGCAAACTTTGGATCTAAGGGTCCACAAATTCATTGTTGGCATGCCCGTCATATTTGGGAAGAAATGTGTCAGTATATAGATAAAATGAAGTGTGAGATATACTGTATCAATGGGGAATTTAAGTATCTCTCCAATAGAGTACTCTGTAGATAAATAAAAAAATTAACATGGAGCCATTGTGAACAACAATTTGACTCCTAGACTACACAATCATGGTTCTAGATATTCAATCCTTGATGTGATAATGTTCTATCATTTGAACTAGAATTTATTTTAACACATTTGGAAATTATATGGAATATTGGCTATAATCATTCATGTGACTTAAATTGAAGATTCGTCAACATTGTTTTTAACACATTACACGAAAACAACTTCACACAATTTATCTGTCTTCATAGCATTTCATCCTCATATACATGGAAAAATTTAGGATATCAATCACATGGTGGTACGATTTCTTTATAGGTACAAAAATAAGGATGATAGAACATTGGATGAGAGATTCTAATACATACTACCTAAATACCAACAACTGTAGTATAGTTCGAGAGGCAAGAGACATTTTAAAATTTATTATAGAATTCAACTCTCGGTGGCTATCAACATCATAAGTAAATCATTTGTTTGTTTTGACTTGGACCATGAATGACAGGGAATTGATAATGCACTCAAGTTCAAGGATATGGCTTGTAAGATATAGAAGTAGGGACAAAATAAGTTGCACATATCTAGTGAAAAGGTCCATGATCGACACAAAAATCACAATATTCCTCATTCATTCCAAGCCAGGGATCAAGTATGGTTGTAGCTACATTACGAAAGATTCAATGGCATATACAAAAAAAACTAATCCCTTGAGATATCTTCATTACATTATACTTGAGTGAAATGGGGAAATTATTTTAAGATTAAAATTCCATCATACATGGATTTACATCCAATATTCAATGTGGAATTGGTTCAACTATATTCAATGTCATTGCTAAAAAAAATAAACCGCAGTGTTCAAGAGTTAGAAGAGATCAACATAGAAGTTGAATAGCCACTTGCAGTTGACACCATTATTGGAAAACATGTGTTGGAATGTTAACACAAAGAGTGTGCTTGTCATTGATGCAAAGAACAACAATGACGAAGGAAAACATGATATCAACAATGATAGCACTGAGAATGGATAGACTGTGACAATGTTGGGTTTGGAGCAACTTGCTTGTGATTCTAGTACTTCATGGTGTTTCTTCTTGCATTGTTGGTGTAGTATGATGCGATATGATTCTATGGAGAACCTTGGAGGGTKGGATGAGGATTTTAGTGATGATGTGCTATTGGAATCTTGTGATGAAKAACCCTATCTCTTGGAGCATCTATTTTACACCTACAATGATACTTGATGATATAGACAACTATTCCCACAAAACACTCACTTCCTTTATTCATTTATCAACAACTTAGGTTTTCAAGGGTTGGTTTTGGCATGGTTGATGGATCACTCTATTGGACAGAGAACCCTAGGATCTTTGGTGTCTATCATGGTCCTATGGTCATACTTGATTGAATAAACATTTCATCATGGTGAGTGCTCTCCTCTTTCTTAGATTTCCAAAAATTGACATAGTTTTTAGATGTTTCTCAATACATTGGTGATGATGGTCGATATGGAATTTGGTGGTGARGGTGCCCTGGAATTTGAGGAATCTATATGACTAAATGTAAATACCACAGAAGAGAGGGAGACTCATCATAAATACCAGAGAAGAGGAAGGGTCATGATTTTTTCGAGAAGATGAAGGGTCGCGATTTTGTTTTTCATAGGTTTTCGAAGTGTGACATTTTTTTATCTGACATAGCTCTTGGAGGTGTTAAAATTTTTTTCATCTGATTGAGGATAGTGAGGGTTCAAGCATTTTTTGATCTAGTGTGGAATCAAAAGGGTCAAATTTCTTGTTTATCAGAAGGGTCACACCTTTTTTCTTTCCGACACAGAAGGGTCGTACCTCTTTTCTTGCTTACATAGAAGGGTCGCACCATTTTTCGGCTTATACAGAAGGGTCACATTCACATACATAAGGGTTGCACAATTTTTCTTCTTATACAAAAGCGTTTCACTCACATACAAAAGGGTCGCAACATTTTTATTCTTACATAGAAGGGTCGCACCATTTATCTCCTTGTATAGAAGGGTTGCACTCACATACGAAAGGGTCGCACCATTTTCCTACTTAAACATAAGGGTCACACTATTTTTCTGCTTATATATAAGGGTCACATTCATATACAGAAGGGTCACATTTTTTCTATGGAAGAGGACCTGGAAGGGTTGAGATTTTGATATGGCAGAGGACTTAACGTGTAAAGAAAAGGAAAAATGTAGAATAGAGGAGAGACATGAGTGTTATTTCATATATAGTTATTCATGCGCTTAGAAGTGGGTGTGTAGGTGTTGAAAATCATACAAGAGGCATAGTTCATAGAATGGAGATGGATAATAGAGCATAAAATGCAGAGAAAAATCTCAACAAATATGAAGTGGTGCGCAGGAAGAGAAAGGGTGGATCATAGACGAAGAAGAGTGCAGTGGAGTTGTAAAGCTTATAAGAAGAAATATTCAGAAGTGGAACAGAGCATATAAGTTGAAAAAGAGAGGAGACATTGATTTGTAACATATCATATGAGAGATGGATCAAGCAAGTAAGTTTTTGTAAGATTCAATAAGCGTGGTAGGGTGGTGCTAGGGAGGATTATACTCCTATAAATTCTAGTTGGTGGTAGAATATATTTTGGGAGTTGGTGCTTCCATCTAGTAGGTTATATAGAAACCTGAGAGTTGGTGCTCTCTCCAAGTTTTAGCCTGATATAATAGGTTGTAGCCTCATATTTGAGTTGGTTCTCAAAGACTGTGATGTACATGAAAGTTGGAGCTTGATTGACATCTGAAGAAGAAGAGGTTTTCTCCCTTTATCGGTTTCCTCATGAAAATCAATGTCTCTATGTATTTTGTGTGATTGATCAAATATTGTATATCTATGCAACACATTTAATAATAATATAGAATGATTCAAAAAAGAACAAGAAAAGTTTCAAGATNTATATATATAAATGATTCAACCCCCCCCCTCTTAGTTATATTTCCATCAGTTGGTATCAGATTCGGTGCCTTTGATGAAAGGTAGATCCATAAGCTTGAACATGACTAGTCATGAAGGAAGTTAAACTAATAGTGCCCCTCTATTTGATGGAACAAAATTTTGCTTCTGGAAAATAAGGATGAGAACATATTTAATGTCTTTGGGTGATGATGTTTGGGATGTTGTTGAAACTGGATATGTGAAGCCTATAGTCTTGGCCTCAAAAGATGATAAGATGGATTTTAGATTTAATGCAAAAGTAATGAATGTCATCCTTGGTGGACTTGCAGAAGCCGTGTTTGTCAAATTCATGCACCGTGATTCAACAAAAGTTATGTGGGACAAGCTGATAAGTAGTTATGAAGGAAATGAAAAGGTGAAAGACACAAAACTTCAGACTCACACATTGAAATTTGAGCAGCTAAAGATGGATGAAGATGAAACTATCAATAAGTACATATTACGTATAGAATAACTTGTCAACACTATGAAAGGTCTAGGTGAAATGATAGATGAATCATTTCTAGTCCAGATAATATTAAGATCTCTTACTGATAGATTTAACTCAAAGGTCTTTGCTATAGAGGAAATAACTAATCTCAAAACGTTGACACTAGATCAACTTCTTGGAAGCCTAACTTCTTATGAAATGAGAATCACCAAAGTTAAATCCACTAGAAGAGAGGCATCCTTTAAAGTGGAGAAAAACATAGACTCCGATATAGATGAGATTGAAGTAAATTTTGTTACAAGACTAACGAAAGGATCAGACAAATACAAGGGTAAGCTTCCCTTCAAATTTTTCAACTGTGGTAAGATAGGTCATTTTGCATCTAAGTGTCCTCACAAAAGAAAGGATCAGACATATGATGATGAATAGAAGCACAAACACAAGAAGGTATATAAAGAAAATAATTTTAAGAAGAAAATGCTTTGTGTAAACAATGATGATGATCCTTCAGATGATGAAAACAATGACTCTTCTATTGAAAGTAAAATAAATGATTTGATGATAATAGATTTAGAAGACCTAAAAAATCAAGATACAGGAAGTGAGTTCGTTGATGGTGAAGCAATAGTAGATCTTGAAGGAGAACTTGTCAGTGTCATGGAAGAGATTGATAGACTCAGAGAAAAGAAAAGAAAACAAAAACAGTTATTGCTCAAGTATGAAAAAACATGCAATGAACCATATGAAGAAATTTCTTTGTTAAAGGTTAATTTATAAGAATCAAAGAAGATTCAATGCATCCTCAAAGAACAATTGCAGGAAGCCAAAACAAAGGTGAAAAACTAGAAGTTGAAGTAGTGTCTGTCAGAAAAGATCTAGAGAAATTTCAAGCCTTGTATCATGAGAATATGAGAAGTATTAAAGCCTTAGAAGGATTAGACATCATTCTAAATCAACAAAGGAATCCAAAGTTGAAAATTGGTTTGGGTTATGAAGAGGGATCAAGTAGTGGTCAGCCAAGCAACAAAGAATCCGTCAAGTTTGTCAAATATACAACCATTGACAACAAAATACCTACAGAAACAAAGGAAGATAATCAACCACCAAGGAGGAGTGAAGGAAAAAGTACCAAAACTGAATTTGTAGAACAAATAAATAATAAACCCTCTGCTCAAGGAAATCATCAGCATGGAAGAAATCGATCTTCTCAAATAAGACATCCATTTTCCAGGTACAAAGATTTGTTCTATGGATATTTTTTTTTTCTCTAACTTTGGCCACAAAGCTATAAATTGTTCTTTAAGATTTAGACATGAGAAATCAAGACACCTAAGGGATAAATATATGCCACAATAATGAATGACACAACCAAGTAACAAACAACCACAAACTGCAAATCATGTGATGGCTGGGAAAAATATGTAGATTAAGCATAACAATCGTTATGATTCTTTACTCAGTGAACCTGAATGCTACATATTCCGTAATTATGGACATAAATATGCAGACTATCACTTAAAGAACTGTAAGCCAGATTCAAATCATAGATCTGAAAATGTCAAGGTTTGGAAGAAGAAAGAAGATAAGAAGTGTGGATTAGTGTTGTCAACTAAAAGAAAAAAAAACCTCTGGTATATTGACAGTGGATGCTCCAGGCATATGACAGGTGACAAAAGTAAGTTCCTATCACTCAAAGAATGTAAATCAGMAAATGTGACTTTTCAAAATGATTCTCCAGGAAAGATCAGAGGTAAAGGTCTAGTAAGCTTAAGTAATGGAAAAGGAAAATCTCAATATGTATTATTTGTTTATGGATTAAAGATTAATATTCTTAGTGTCGATCATGTGTGTGACAAAGGATGTGTAGTCACTTTCATTTCCAAAGATTGTAAATAAAAACAATAAAGACAGGAGAGTTGATTGCAAAAGGGGTTAGAACTGGAAACAATGTCTATGTTTAGAAGGAAGATAAGGAGGAATTTAATTTAATAAAATTTGGTGGAATTTGGTTATGGAACAAAAGGCTTAGGCACTTGTATTTTGATCATATTTTCAAACTGAATAATGAAGGTGTTGTGAAATATCCTCCAAGAATATCTAAGCCTCATAACACTATGTGTGAATCCTGTCAAATGGGGAAGCCGACTCGTTCTCAACTCAAATTATTCATATCAATCTGTGTGGAAAATCGGTAAAGGAAGGAACTGGAGGAGAAGGTTACTTTATGATGATCATTGATGACTTCTCCAGACTTATGTGGGTTTCCTTTCTGAGAGAAAAATTTGATGCATTTGAGAAGTTCAAAGTGTTTAAGGCATTATCTGAGAATCAAACAGGAAGGAAGCTAAAGTCAATTTGTTGAGACAGGGGAGGAGAATTTATGTCAAGATATTTCAAATAATTCTATGAAAAACATGGAACTTAAAGCGAATATACTATTCCAAGTACTCCTCAAGAAAATGGAGTTGTAGAACACCAGAATATATCAGTTCAATAGATGGAAAGGGATATGATGAGTGAAAGAGACATTTCACAGAACTTCTGGGTGGAGGTTTTTCACACGGCTTTTCATATTATGAACAAAGCGCATCTAAGGCCGGATAGTGATAAAACACCATATGATTTGTGGTTTGGTCGACCTACATCAATCAAACACTTCAAAGTATTTGGAAGTAAATGCTACATCAAAAATAATGATGATCATCTGGGAAAATTAGTTGGTAGAGATGATGAAGGTATCTTCTTAGTATATGCAACAAATAGTAAAGGATACAGATGCTTTAACAAAATAATGCATAAATTAGTAGACTATATTGATGTTTGAATTGATGAAGAAGCTCATGTAAAAGACCAACAAAGAATAAGAACTAAGTAAGATGAAGAAGATGATGAGAATAATAAAAATTAAGAAAAAAAAATCTTAGATTCACAAGAAGATGATGAATCAGATGAGAAAGAGACACCCAGACAATAATATTCAAGACAACAATCAATGTCAAATCCTTCCTCCAGAATTACTCAAAAGAATCACTCTGTAAGTTAGATAATTGGTGAGAAAGACAAAGTTGTACAAACCAGGAGAAAGATAATCAAAGACACCGAGAAATCACATATAGCCTTCATATCCATGGTGGAACCCAAGAACTTTAATGAATCCAATAAATATGTAAATTGGTTAAAATCAATGAATGAGGAACTGGATCAGATTGAGAAAAATGACACTTGGGAACTTGTTCCTAGGCCAACAAATAAAAATGTAATAGGACCTAAATGGGTCTACAAAAATAAAATGAATGAGCAAGGAAATATTGTAAGAAATAAGGCTAGATTGGTCTACAAAGGATATGCTCATATAGAAGAACTGGATTTTCATGAAACGTTTGCGCCCGTAGCAAGATTAGAAGCTATTAAAAATTTTCTTGCCTATGTTGGTCATAAGAAGTTTAAAGTCTATCAAATGGATATTAAGTCATGTTTTCTAAATGGATATCTAAAAAAAAAGTCTATATGGAACTACCAGAGGGTTCCCATCTGTCAGATAACCCTGAATTTGTCCTCAAGATGAAGAAATCCTTATATGGGTTGAAACAAGCTCCTCGTGCCTGGTATTACAGACTAGATAAGTATCTTCAAGACAAAGGGTTCAAGAGAGGATTAATTGACTGCAATCTATATATCAACATAGAGGATAATGATTTTCTCATTGTGTTGGTCTATGTAGATGACATCATCTTCAGAAGTAATAATGATTCATTTGTACAATGGTTTTCTTCTGCCATGGAGTCTTTATATTGAAATGTCTATTATAGGGGAACTATCATTTTTTCTTGGTATGCAAATTACTAAGAGGTCTGAAAGAAAATTTCTTTCTCTGGAGAAATATCTAAGAGAAGTGTTGAAAAGGTTTTAGATGGAAGATTCTTCACCTATGAGCACACCCATGGTCACTGGATGCAAGTTAAGAAAGGATGATGAATCACGTGATGTTGATCAGAGTTCATATAGGTCTATGATAGGAAGCTCATTGTACATCACAACATCTCGTCCAGACATAATTCATGCTATTGGAATGTTAGGAAGGTATCAATCTGCACCTAAACAAAGTAATTTGATAGCTATCAAAAGAATATTCAGAAACTTGAAAGGAAAAATGAACTATGTCCTGTGCTATCCTAAGAATCAAAATTTTCAATTATCAATCTATTCAGATGTTGATTGGGCTAACTGCATGGATGAAAGGAAAAGCATGAGTGGTAGTGCATTCTTCTTAGGAGATTCTATTGTAGCATGGTTGAGTAAGAAGAAAGGTTCCATTTCCTTATCTACTACAGAAGATGGATACATTGCAGTTACCCCTTGTTGTACCCAAGTATTGTGGATGATTCAAACACTTGCATACTTGGAGGTAATGTATACTACACGAATCCCAATTCATTGTGATAATACTAGTGAAATTAGTGTGTCAAAGAATATTGTATTTCACTCCAATACCAAGCATATACCCATCAAGTATCACTTCTCGAGGGAACATGTAACCAACATTCTTGTTTATTTGCATTATATTCCATCCAAAGATCGGATTGTTGATATCTTCACTAAACCTCTTGCAAAAGCTAAATTTGAGTATCTATGCTGGAAGTTGGGCATGACCCTGTTATCAAGTTGAAATAGTATATATGATTAGGGGGAGAATCCTCATGGTATATCTGACCAGGGGGAGAGTTCTTATTGTTTCTCTGATCAGGGGGAAAACATAGTCACTCTCATTTTTATTTGACATTGATGTCAAAGGGGGAGAAAATGTTGTGGTCTGGATGCTACAGTTAGAGGTCTAAGAAGAATAGTGCCACCTTTCACGGTTTCCATCAATACCAAAGGGGGATATTGTTGGCATGTTTACAAGAAGAGTGTGCTTGTCATTTATGGAAAGAACATCAACGGTGATGTAAAACAGGAAAGTAACAATGATAGCACCGAGAATGGATAGACTGTGACAATGTGGGGGTTTGGAGAAGCTTGCTTGTGATGCTAGTACTTCATGGTGTTTCTTCTTGCATTGTTGGTGTGGTATGATGCGATATGATTCTATGGAGAACCTTGGGGGGTTTGATGAGGATTTTAGTGATGATGTGCTATTGGAATCTTCTGATGAAGAACCCTAGCTCTTGGATTTTTTATTGTACACCTACAATGATACTTGATGGGATAGACAACTACTCCTACAAAATCCTCACTTCCTTTATGCATTTATCAACAACTTAGGTTTTCAAGGGTTGGTTTTGGCACAATTGATAGATCACTCTATTGGACAAAGTACCCTAGGATCTTTTGTGTCTATCATGGTACTATGTTCATACTTGATGTAATATACATTTCATCACAGTGAGCGCTCTCCTCTTTCTTGGATTTCCAAAAATTGACATAGTTTTTAGATGTTTCTCAATACATTGGTGATGATGGTCGATATGGAATTTGGTGGTGAGGGTGCCTTGGAATTTTAGGTGTCTATATGACTGACTGTAACTTCCATAGAAGAGAGTGAGACTCAGTATAACCACCAGAGAAGAGTAAGGGTTGCGATTTTTTCAGGAAGAGGAAGGGTCGCGATTTTTTCTGGTAGAGGTTTTCGAAGTGTAAGGCCTGTCCAAACAGTGCCTTAAAAAACATAAATTTAAAACATAGAAATGTTATCCTAAATTCTTTATAGTTTATTATTCAGCATATAACCATTCATTATTCAACATATAACCCTATTCAACAGAATTAAAATTTATGAGCAACATTATAATAAACCACATATTCAACATAGTTGTTATGAATAATATATAAATAATGAACATGAACAAACCACATGTTATCCTAGCTCTAGGATTCCTTACGCTCTCTTGGCCCCCAAGACCAAAATTCCTAGCAACAAGTGCCCCTGTGAAAGTCCTCAAGCAAGCTGCCAGTAAATCTAGAAAATACATATCTAGTCTAAAACTCTCTATGTTGACCTTCTCCTTTTCTCCTATGAAACTCTTACCCAAAAAACCAAATAAGACCCCTTCCCAAGTGTTTTTCCCTTGCCTTGTGATCCCTTCCCCATTATTCACCACCTTATCCCCCTCCATTAAGTCTCAAACACCTCATCCCCTTCATTATGTCTCAACCACCTCATCCCCTTTTTCATTAACAGGTCCATCTACCAATACACTATGTTTCAAAAATGAAAATTATTAATTTATTAAACCAATATTCCTTAAAAAAATATTTAATTATGATAATTAATTAATTAAACTAATATACATTCAACAAATATTTAATTATGACAATTAATTAATTAATTAGGGTTGTCACATACACCGACCCTTCAGGAAACTTCATCCTAAAGTTAAACTTTTTGATGATACAAGGGAAATGACACATGGTTCACACATTCATATCCAATAAACAACATTATCAGTAAGTAAGCCAAGAAAACTCATACATACTAGTGTACATGTGCAAGAAATTCATGTGTAGCTAGTAGATATAAGTCTTGTGCGTGTACTAATAACAATAACTATCACCTCTATAGTAATTTATGTATGCATCAAATCCAATCTACAAGACTATTCAATTTATAAAAGATAATAAGCCAATCAATTGTTTTTG
The DNA here is from genome assembly GCA_032191745.1 of Picea mariana. Classification (NCBI taxonomy): domain Eukaryota; kingdom Viridiplantae; phylum Streptophyta; class Pinopsida; order Pinales; family Pinaceae; genus Picea; species Picea mariana. Next base: position 274,602 of record JASDQU010738255.1, on the reverse strand, counting down.
AAATCCATTAATTACCATAATCTATCTCAACAACGTTTATTTAGACAATTGTAGTTTAGTTAAGAAATTATGAATATACATATATACACATTTTCTTTTCAGAAGGAAAAACAATAAATTCCACCATAAGACAAATCTCCATACACTCTCAACTATTTCTAATCATCCTTCCTCCCTAAATTACTTCCATATTCCATTCCTATCCTTCCTCTATTGGACTATCTTGGAGCATCAACTATATTTAACTAACTCCAAATAGAACCTGTAAGCGGAAGTGTCACTATCTTGACCAAGCTTCCCCAACAAACAACTGACAATCATCATCACATGTCTAGGGGAGCGTGAGCTAAAATTGTCCTCCCATGACTCCAAGTTTTGGAGGATACACAGTGGGAAATGCCTCCACCCCTCCTAATAGGACTAGGGTCCACACCCTACAATGGAATATACAGTGGCACCGTGTTGCTGGGAATTTTGTCATCGTTTATTTAGTTTTTGGGCAGTCTCACCACCTGAAAAACTACATTTGTCCACATATCATAGCAATGCATTCAAACCAATATAATTTCATATACAAATATTCATACCATATTATTTCTCGTTCGATGGTCATGATATCCACTTTCATTACCATTATCCCTTGGCTATTTCATTAGCCCGATGACCTTAAGATTAGTCTATAACACAAACTCATACATATCTATGCATTATCATCATGTAATTTCATACAACCATAATCTAAATATGGTATCCACGTACCAACAACTTAAATATCAAATTTTTCAAGTTATAAATAGATCTCATAATATCCCCATAATTCAATTAACGTTACCCGTTCATAAAATTTTCATTTACATAATAGATTGCATCATATCCATCATCATTCAAGTGACATTTAAACATTTATAAAATTTAAATTTACATAGTAGGTCGCATCATATCCATCATCATTCAAATAACATTTAAACATTCATAGAATTTACATTAACATAAAGGGTTGCATAATATCCATTATCATTTAAGTAACGTTTAAACATTCATAAAGGTTCATACGTCTTAAAATTTCAAGTGTATCATTAATAGTTTCACGGTGAATAGAAAATAAAGGTGATTAGGCCTCAGGTAATCCTAGCTGCCTAAGTCAAAAGGTGGTGTTACATACACCAAACCTTCGAGAAACATATTCTCGAGGTGGTAAAAAAAAAGTGAGGGATAATCTCGTCGTAATGTCTCGGCATCCTCCCAAGTAGCATATCCTGGACTATACTTGTCCCAATGGACCTTAACTTGCTCTACCATACGATTCTTGAGTTGTCGGACTCTACGGTCCAGTATGCGTAATGGTTTTACCATGAGGGTTCCTGCGTTCGATACCTGCAATTCCTTCCAATTTAGTTTATGTGATTCATCAACAACATAATGACGTAGAATAGATACATGAAAAACATTATGAGTTTTATGCAAGTCAGGTGGCAGTACGAGACGATAGGCAACGAGTCCAATTTTCTCTTGGATTTTGATCGGTCCTATAAATCGAGGTGACAACTTTGTCCCCTTCTCGAACTGAATGGTACTCTTATTAGGCCTGATACAAATGAAAACCTGATCTCCCACTTTATAACTTTGCTTAGTCCTGTGTGCATCCGCATAACTTTTATTTCTATCCTGTGCTTCCTTTAGTCTTTGCCTAATTTGAATCACCTATTCCTCCATCTCTTGAATAAATTCTAGCCCAACTGTTACTCAGTCTTCTTATATTTCCCAACTCAACAGTTTTCTGCATGGCCTTCCATATAGAGCTTCATAGAGTGGCATTCTAATGGAGCTATGAAAACTATTATTGTAGGCGAAATCTACCAAAGGTAGGTACTTCTCCCAATGGGTTTGATTATCCATAACATACATCGTAAGCATGTCTTCCATAACCTGATTTCCTCTCTCAATTTTCCCATCTGTTTCAGGATGATAAGTTGTGCTTAAGTTCAACTACGTCCCCAACACTGACTACAAACTTGTCCAAAACCTAGAAGTGAATCTAGAGTCCCTATCTGAAATGATATTCTTGGGTATCACATGAAAATGGATGACCTCACTTACAAACATGCATGCCACATCAGTGACATTGTAAGTGTCTATAACTGGAATAAAATGAACACTCTTGGTCAGCTTATCAACTATCACAAGAATGGCAATGTGTCTATGAGATGTGAGCGAAAACCCCACAACAAAATCCATAGAAATGACTTCCCACTTGGTCATGGGAACATCATGTGGTTGTGGGAGACCTACCGGGTGATGGTGGTTGGATTTCACTTGTTGACACTCTAGGCACTTGGCTATGAAATGGACTACATCGCGCTTCATGCCTACCCAGAAGAAAATCTTCCTCATGTCTGCGTACATTTTCTTCACACCCGAATGCGCACAATAAAGTTCTCTATGGGCTTCCTTCATTATAATTCTTTGAATATCCCCACTTTTGGGGATGTACATCCTTCCTCGATATCTTAATATTCCATTTTCTTCTAGGCTATATCCTTCATACTTTGGATCTAATTGCCTCCCACTCTGGAGGTTTGAAGTAACCTTTAAATACCAACTATCTCCAAGGAGTTGCATCAACACACGTTCCCTTAGATTGATTTTTAAGGGTAACAAGGAGAAGACATGTCGTCTCCTACTCAAGGCATCCACGACCACATTTTATTTTCCCTTGATATATGAAATACCAAAATCGTACTCACTCATGAACTCACTCCATCGCATCTACCTGTCATTAAGATCCCTTCGAGTGAAGAGATGTTTTAAACTTTCATGGTCCATTTTGAGCTCAATGTTTCACCCCACCAGATAGTGCCTCCAAAGTTTCAGAGCTGGCATTACAACTACCAACTCTAAATCATGAGAAGCATAAATATCCTTGTGTTTCTTCAACTTCCTTGAAACATAAGCTATCACTCCTCCATCCTACATTATCACAAACCCTAACCCTTGCTTCGAGGCATATGGGCAGACTTTGAAGTCCTTTTCCATATCTGACACTCGTAGAATTGGTGCACCAGTTAGTAACCTCTTAAGCTTGATGAATGAACTATCACATTCTTCTTTCGATTCATACCTAGCCCCCTTGCGCTGCAAAGTGGTGATGAGTTTTTCTATATTATAGAACCCTTCCACAAATCTCCGATAATAACCTGCTAGCCCCATGAAGATTCTTACCTCATGAGCATTTTTTGGCACTGGCCATTCCATAATGGCCTTTACCTTTTTCTGGGTCCATAAAAATTCCTTTACCAGAAATGATATGACCTAAATAGTGTATTTCATTCTAGAAGAAGGAACACTTCGACAAATTCCCATACAATTTGTTTTGTCTAAGGTAGGAGAACACCACTTGCAAGTGTTCCTTATATTCTCATTCATTTTTGGAATAGATGAGGACATCATCTAGAAAGACTTGTGAAAAACGGTCTAAGTACATCCAGAATACATCGTTCATGAGGCTCATGAATACTACTGGTGCATTGGTCAATCCGAAAGGTACTACAATAAAATCGTAATGCCCAAATGAGCTCAAAAGGTAGTTTTAGGAATATCACCTTCCTTAATCCTTAACTGGTGATACCATGATAACAAATCAATTTCTAAGAATACCACTGCTCCTTTCATCTGATCAAAGAGATCATCTATCCATGGCATTGGGTACCTATTTTTCACTGTAGCAAAATTCAAGTCTCTGTAATCTATACACAATCGTAAGGAACCATCCTTCTTCTTCACAAAAATTACTAGTGCACCCCAAGGTGAGACACTCGGCCTTATTAGCCCTAAGTCGAGTAACTCTTTCAAATGCATTTGCAACTCACAAATTTATGGAGTTGTCATCCTATATGGATTCTTGGAAATTGGTTCTAAACCAAATTTTGGCTCAATAGTAAAATCAAGCTCCCTCTTAGGAGGTAACCCTAACAACTCATTTGGAAAAACATCCCAAAACTTTGACAATGCTGGGTACTAATCCAAGGAGGGTTCTTTCCTTTCATTAACTGCTTCCACTACATAAATTTGACACCCTTGCCTCATGCACCACTTAACCTTCATAGTTGAGATAAATCATAGAGACACCTTTCTCCGTACACCGTGGATCTCCACTAGCCTTCCTTCATTGTCAACACAAAGCACCCTTTTTCAAAACAATCTACCATAGCTCGATGGGATTCTAACCAATCCATTCCAATGATTAGTTCATACATCCTGAGAGCAGTGAAATATACCTTCAACCTAGTAGTACACACTCCCAGGTCTACTAGACAATTATCAAGGCTAGGTCCTACCGATTGTTTTTCCCCCGAATCCATCTCGACTTCTTTAAATTTGTCATGATCGTAGGCTGGCAACCCACTCTTTTATAATGAATATGGTGAAATGAAACTATATGTAGCACTAGAATCAAATAAAATTTTAACATTGAAATGATTTAGTGTACCTAACAAATCCACCACCATGGATTGATATTCTGACTAGCGATTATTAACTGTTGCATACATCTGGTGGCTACCAATTGTTCTTCCCATTGGGGTCTTTGCTTCTCTATGCACAAATATTGCTTGCAACTCTGGGCAGTCACTCTAGTAATGGGATCCTCCACATCCCCAACATGTAACATGAGATTGAACCTGTGCACTTCTCTGTGACGGTCTGTTAAATGAGTTCCTTCCCCTGGAACCCCTACCCTTACTAGCTGCTCCCTGATAAGGTCGTGAACCTGCCTGCATCGTCAGTGATGAACGAGATGCTGCATTCACTGCCATTGAAATACCTGTGGAAAATATCCTTGGCACAACTCTATTACCATAAGGAGGTGGCCTAGAGCTCCATCCCTTGGAGAGTATCTTAGCGGCCTTCCCCACGAATCCAGGATGATGTGGAAAGTTTGATCTCATACCTCCATTTAAGTTCATGTGTTCCTCAGCATAATGTGCATTTTCAACTACTTCCTCTAATGAAGATGATTTACACATCCTTACCATGACCCTTATCTTCGGGTTTAACCCATAGACAAAGCATTCTACTTGTTTTTTATCATTATCCATGTACGAAACATATTTTACCAATTCCATGAACCTGATCTCGTACTCTTCCATGGTCTTGTTTTCCTATACTAGAGCATGAAATGCTCCCAGCTGTTGTTCCTTGTAGTAAGCTGGTAGATATTTCCTTCAGAACCTTTCCTCAAAATGTCTCCAAGAGATGGTGTCTGGGGTAAGGTGCATCTGCCTCTACATGTTTCCCCACCAATTCAAGGCACTATCCCTTAACTGAAATATTGTTATTTTCTCCTTTGATGTGGAAGCATAGTCTCTTAAGGTGAAAACTCATGTCATTCCTTCCAACCATGCCTATGCACCTTCACTGGCATGACCCTCGACGAACTTTGGAAGTTTAATCTTCTGTAGTTCTCTAGTGATGTACTTGTGTGGAGGCCCTCCCCTTGAATCCCTCGATGCTTCAGGATTATCCATTCCATATGGTGGGGGCTCCACTTTGATCCTTGTTGGTTGACACCCCTTTAAAGTCTCATTTATGGCCTCCAAAGAGCGCAGAATGAAAGCTAATTCAGGCGATGGTGGTGGCGATGTTGGTGATCCCTGTAACGATGCCCCTCTACCTCGATTTCCTTGATTCCTAACCATCTTGTATAATTGAATTCACATCAATCAAAAGTTTGTCAGGGAGAGTCTAAGGAAATTCACATTTGTGCAACTTAAAGTTGAAAACATAGCATTAGGTGTAAGTGTTTTTTTACTTGTCTATAAGCAGACGTTACTCTCTTTAGGGGAAATGACTAGGTTAGGGTTAAAGCCTCTAAGCTTGATGTCTTCGCCTAAGAAAACTACTGACTCCCTCGCCTGGTAGACACGCTAGCACTATACCACACTCGCCAATCACCCTAATTTACCTGCCTAGTGCACATGAAGCCCCCCCTCTGCTTATCCTGGTCTAAGTCCTTAAACTTTTCTCTTAAAACTAATTAATTAGTCAGTTTAACTAGTTTTAAATTTAAACATGAATCATAAATTTAAATATAATTTAAACATAAATTTAAAACATTAATTACTAATTATTAATTATTAATTCCATTCCAATGATTAATTACTTTTAATTAATCACATTAATTATACTTATAAAACATACTTCATCACCTTTGATTAATCATACTTACCTAAATTTATTTTATGTAACTAATCATACTTATATACCTTTGATTTATCATACTTACTTTAATTTTATTTTAAAACATAAATATATATATATATATATATATTCTTGTTTTATTATTAAATAATTAAAATTTAATTTCATAATAGTTTAATTTAATAATAATTTAAAAGAATAATTAAATAATAAAGAAAAACATAAATTAAAATAATCAAAATACAATTAAATAAAATATATATATA